>VZRF01000549.1:292799-375488 GCA_013396875.1 Vireo altiloquus
GGGAGGGAAAGGGAGGGAGGGAAGGCAGGGGAGGGGGCTCGGCCCCGCCCGCCCGGGGAGGGGCTGGGGAGGGGAAAGGGAGGGTGGGGGTGTCGGTGGGAGACGCTGGAAGGAGACCACCCCGCTGGCTCAGGGCAGGTTGCGTGTCTCTGGAGGGGGTGTAGAAAATCACAGAATCACTGAATAAGCTGAATTAGAAGGGCGCCACAAGGATCATTGAGGACTAGTGGTCCTGCACGGGACACCCCAAGAGTCACACCATGTGCCTGAGAGCATTGTCCAAATGCTTCTTGAGCTCTGTCAGGCTGGTGCTGTGACCACTGCCCTGGAGAGCTGTTCCAGTGCCCAGCCATCCTCTGGGTGAAGAACCTTTTCCTTATATCCAACCTAACCCTTCCCTGACACACCTTCAGGCCATTCATTCCCTCAGGTCCTGTCACTCGTCACCACAAGGAAGAGATCAATGCCTGCCCCTGCACTTCCCCTCATGAAGAAGTTGTAGATTGCGATGAAGTCTCTCCTCAGTCTCCTCCAGGCTGAAGGGGGGTGCCAATCCACTGCCATCTCTGGATACCCTCAGATCTCGTTAGGAGAAGGCTGGGTACAGGGCAGGGGCCAAACATATGTCAAGTTCTTAAAGAAGTACGAGTGCTTCAGCACATGAGGGAAGTCCTGTGTTTTGGTTCTCTCCAAAGCTTCCCAGTGTGTCAAATTCCCCTTTTTCAGACCTCTAGGTAGGAAGGATGGCTTGAGAAGAAAGAGAAGTGGCTGCTTCTTGTTTAGGATCCAAATTAATGACTGATGTAGAGTTTGGTTACACAGGAACTTAGAGGTTGGAGAATCACAGGTGGGCTTTATAGCAGGACCGAGGTTCTGATTCACTGGATGTGCTCTAAGAGTCTCTTTCCTGTCTAGGCCAAATGCTTCATCTCAAAGTTGAACCTCTGGAGTGCCCTTTCTTGACTCTTCTGTCAAGCCGATGGCAAACCACCTTGATATCTCACCAAAAAGATGGCCTGTGCAAGACCTTGCACACTTTGTCAATGAGTTAACCTGTTAAGTGAGCCTCTGCCTATCGTCTCACCACAAGAGTCCTACCAGAGCTGCTTCCCATCAAGTCCTGCCAGAGCTGCTTCCCATCTACTGGCCCCACTGACCACAACTGTACTCCCTGACTGAGAAGTTCTCCTCTAATCTCTGTGATCACTCTTATCTTCTCTGTTCTCAACACTATCCACAGCTTCTGAAGTGGCAAACAGTACAGAGAGGAAATGAGCACTTCAAAACTTTAGGTCATTATTGTAATAGTGGCAAGTATTTTTATTAAACAAATACACTTGGTTATCTCCAGAAGTAGACTTTCCTCTGCTAATCTGCAGCCCTTACCTTGGTCAAATTGTTCTGCATGTGTTTTACGTCTGAGAACAGCCATCATTGTGCCAGCAGTATTTCATTTCTTTTTTTTTTTTTTTTAGAAGAAATACCCCAAAATGCTGATTTAATACAGCTAATGACAAAAATTTAATTTGCACAAAACCGATAAAAACAGGAGAATCAAACTTTCCCTGTAATGCTAGCTTATCAGTTAGAAAATTTGTTTCTTTTATTATTGAGTTATCTTTAATTCCTGCAATTTTTTAAAGCCAAATTCATTTCGTTTTGTAAGAAAGTCTCCTGCCTACTTACAGCAACACCAGCAAACATCTGTGTAGTCATGTGTGACTAACCTGAAAATGTTTCTTAGTCATCTCTTGCATTTGCATAGTTTGACTAAGTATTTGTATTTCCATTCTCATTGCCAGTTTATAATAAAGATGGAGTTTGAGTATGTTTGCATGGGATGTTCACATAAAGAATGACACATGAAAAAAAGATAGAACATTCTGTTTACAGAATCATAAAATGTTCAGTTCTTGGGAAGAGGAAAATACCATAATTACTACTTCTCAGAGAAGTTCATCACATACGCTGTGGACCAAGGTAAAGGCTTTGGGTTTTGTTGTGGCAGCAAACTTAAATGCATTAAACCAAACTGATCTGTCTCTCAGAACCTGACTGCCCCCTAGGTTACTCTCCTTGCATGGAAGCCTGTCCTTTTATCTCCTCTTTCCTGAGCCCCCTTTTGGGTCCCCTTCCAAGGGCCGGGCATTGCCTTTTACTCAAAACACTCCTATGTAATTTTGTGGCTGGAGCCTCTGCAGGCAGAGGACAAAGCTGGGAGCTCCGCTCTGTTCCAAATTTTGCCCTGAATATGCTATGGTATTCTGCCCTAGTCATGTTTTTCCACCTGTGCTTCTACTTTGGGGCAAACATAACTCTTTGAGAATTTCATTAAATGCTCAGCATAAGCAAACAGAAATTGTTAGCTAGATGGAGAGAACTTAACATGCAGGGTAAAGCACATCCTGCAAGTAGGAGGAGTACAAGCAGCTTCTCTCAAAATCTGAGTATTAGCATGTGTAAATATTAGGCTGTGTGACACTGTTCACATGCCCCTCGACTCCTTTGTGCAGTAGGCATGAAGTGAGGATGGGAGTGGAAGAGAATATCCCCCTCTGCTCAGTCTCCTGCAAACTGTGAGAGGTTGCACTCAGTTTTGACTGGGAATTGGCTGCCCACAGTGAGGAGGTAATGAAACCATCTATGCATTCCTAGCCACTTCTCCAGAAGGGAGAGGCCTGAAAGTGGCTTAAAGATGTCTTTAGTCACATCTTATCACTCTGTCTTGATAGCATCTGCTAATTAGCTTTCCTTGTCATTGTTAAGTTTTTTGTGCTGCTCCTGGCTAGTTAATTTTTTTTCCCTGCTTCTGGCTACTGCCTTTAGCAGAAGACTAAGCACTGGCAACATCTCCACCTAGAAATTATTTGCAAAGGAAATCACACTCCTGAGCTGGCTGATCACTTCCTGCTATCCTTCAAGCAGCTCAAACCTGTTCTATAAGCTCCAAATGCTGCATTTTCTGTTCTCTTGTTGGACTTGTTCTGATTGACTGTTCTGTTGGACTTGACTATTTTCAATTGGAGTATAGTTTGGTTTACTAATCCTGGCTGTTATTTTTCACTGAAGTATAATTTAAAGAAAGTTTAGTTTAGATTTTGAGACATGATTTTGTTTCCAGACTGTTCTTTGCCTACAGTAAAATATTTTTTTCATTCTTTGTAGCAGATGTCCCCCATAAATGCAAGAATCACTGTGATAACAAGTGAGAGTTAAAAAGTGTCATTTTTATCTGTTTCCACCAGAGCACTTTCTTTTTTTAATAACTTGTTAGCACAGAAAGGAGGTGATTGATGCCTCTTCACAATATGGTATGTTTAGAAAATTTGGTTGGGAATTTTTTGCCTTTACCGTTTCCATGCTCTTCATGTAGCAACAGCAATGAGCCTGACAGGGTCAACACAGGAAAGCACTAAAAATTGAAGAAACCCACAACTGAAGCTGCACAAACTCGGCTCTTAATGAGAGATTATTCAGAGAGAGGAAAGCCTACCTGGGGACTTCTTTTGCTTTGAGCTGAACTTTCAAAGAGTGAAGGAAAAAAATCCAGTAATAGTTGCAGGGAATTATCCAGATTATTTCAACTTTCTCTTTCAAGATGAATTTCCTCTGTCTCCAACAACCATTCTTCTTTCTCATGGCTTTTTGCATCTGCACTCACTCACACACATCTTTCTGCAAGGGGCCCCTGTTTATAACTCAACCTCTTCGCAGTCCCAGGTGACATTTCTCAGAAAGCCCTAGTAAAGTTCAAGTTGTATTTCCTTTGTGACTTTTCCTGCACCACAGGGTCCTGCTTTGCCATGGCCTCGAGTGGCACTGTGAGGCTGCTCTGCCCTTTAAATCTAAGTATTCCTCCTCTACCACAGGAGCAGAAACCAGGAGTCAAGGGAGGACACCAGGCTCTCTGTGTCACTGTGACTAAACCCTTCAGTGGTTTTGCAGCACAGATCAGGTGAACCCTGGGGAGCTAGCCCTAAACATCAGCCTTACCTGAGTGGGAATGAATAGATGTTCCAGTTTGGAGGGAATAGAAATGTAGTTTACCGTTCTTTTCCCTGTGAGAGAGAGGACATTATCTGCCTCTGGTTATAAATTTCATTTTATTTTGTAGCTATCGGAACATACAAAAGGAATTAATGCAATCCTTCTTAAGTACAAAGAGTAAAAATTATCTACTTTTTTCCTTTCTTTTTCTCACATTATTATGGAAATCAGTGCTTGCATATTAGTGTCTTTGATATGAAAGTGATTTATGTAGGTTTAACTAGGAAAGAATCATTTTCTTGGCCTTTTCACCAACATTCAATGTAAAATAAGTTTATTTTGTATTTCTTCCCTGTAGGGACAAACTCAGTTTGTGTTGCATGGAAGTGGGCTTGATGATCTGATGCAGCTTTCCCACAAAGCCTCAGAATTACTCCACAACATATTTAATTCTGAAATTATTTTAAAAGCACAAGCCCATGGTAAAAGCAAAAGAAAATTACACACTTCTTACACAAACAGACTGTGCTTGAAATGGTAGAGCACCTACACTTTTTTTAAATTTAAAAAGGAAAAAAGGTTTCATTTCTTATTACAGAAAAGCCAGTCAAGCAGAAAGGCAACTCAAGTTTTCTCCCTTCTACAAGTGAGGGGAAGATTTTCCTTTCTGCTTGACCCCACAGATATAGATGGGAACCAAGATCATTTATGAGAAAATCCCCTGCTACCCAGACCCTGCACAACCTAGAGGCTTCCCTGAAAACTTGAGGGCTGAGATTTCTCACAAGCCCGATGGGAACCCCTGTGTGAAGCCACCAGACTACCACAGGGAGATGACACCTTGTGCAGAGCTGACTCCCACCCACCCCCAACAAATATAAAGGGCCCTTTGAAGGCACACCACTGAAAGTCCTGAAAGGCCAGTTGCCCAAGAACAACCAAGAAGAAGATTATACTAATCTGAGGATCACTAAAGAGCAAAATTCTTAAATAGTATTTAATTACACTGTTGAGCACCTTGATGATGTTGTAATAGCACAAAAGTCAAAGCAGTTCCCACAGAAAGAGGCAGCTACGTGCCATATACACTCCACCCAGGAGTGCAGGGAGTTGCTTTGTCTTTAGTCTTGCTCTAAGGTTCCTATTCCAGTCAGAATTTGTAAATCAATTTCCTCTTCCTATTCAAACCTGAAAAAAACACCTTCCTGCATATTTTATATGACTATTTGCATTACAGAGAAGCCAAACACCTTGCAAATGGCATTTCAAACTGCTTATTTTTTGTCTTTGCTTCTCACAGAATTTCTTAATGCGCTTGGCATCAGCAAGCTGAAACTCCAGTTCTGTCCCATGCTGTACTCTCATGACAAAATTTCTGCTGCTGATTTTGCTGTGGAAGTACAAAATCCCATATGCATTCTATCTTTGTTGGCATTCTTCCAGGTTTTGGAAAAGAAGTTTCCTTACATTTCCAGAGGAACCAAATCTCAGTTTGTCGGTCATCTGTTTTGTTTTGTAAAATGCTTCCTTTGATGCAGATGGTTTCAGACCATATTAAAACTTCTACAAAAAGAAAAAGAGAAAACAGAATCCAAGGATTCTTTCCACTCTATCATGATAATCAAATTTTGGGTCTCATTCATATTTGCATGCAAAGGTCCCTGCCTCTGCTGGGGTTGGTGTAAATGAGCGTCAAACATTCCTTTTTACTTGTCAGAGATGGCGACGGCATTTACCCTGGATCACAAGAAAAAATATCAAAGGGTTGGAAAGTGGGATGGGATCCAAGTTTAAGACTGTGATTTAGTGTGGAGACATTGGAGATTTCTGCACTTTGCACAAGGACAGATATAAATCTTAGGTAATCCTGCTCCAGCAGAGAGTTTTTTCTTAAGGACTTGTACAAATGAAGCATCTAATTACCACCAAATACGCAGCAAACAAAGGAGTGAGAATAAATCTTTGGTATGGTCTACCAGTCCTTAAAGGCTGTGAAAAACCAAAACATCACAGAGGAATACAATTGTACTTAGAAGTTTATAAATATGGACCCAAAGGCAGAGTTTCATGAAGTGATGAGGTCTGGCTTTGGCATTGTCAAAGTTAAAAAATGCCAAAGCCACGTTATCCAGAGTATAAGTTCATTCTGCTCAATAGAAATAATTCATGCTTTCTTGAAATTATTTCTTTAAAGTGATTTCTTCAGTCTAGTAGAAATTTTCTCATGTGGAATATCATGCATCTGTACAATACATTGCTGAAATGTCCTCTACTCTCACAGTTTTACATCGCATGCTTACTCTTTGCATGAATATTCAGTCTCAGGCATTTCACTGCCTAATGCCAAAGTAGCTTCAGTTTATCTGTTCAGCAGGCTCCTCTGGTCTTGGAAGAAGTCATTTGCCTGCCATGGAATGATCCACAGGTTCACATCATCCTCTCTGATGGTTGTGTCAAATGGTCAATGGTCATCGGCAGGGTGATCCTCCCTTCTCCTTCCCACACACTCGCCCATTCTTCATGACCAGTTGGGAATTCACGGATCTGTGGCTGAGTCTAAGCCAAATTTTACCCTTCTCTCCGAGTCAGAGAAGCACAAACGCATCTGCTGCTTTCCAATTACACCAAACATACCACCAGCCTTTGTTTTCTAGGAACCATCAAGTCCCTTGTGCACGCCACTGTAAACACCATGTGGTAGTTGTGCTGATCTGATGCCGAGTTAGATGTGCTCAGAGGATCACATTTGTGCTGAGAAGTGCCTAGCTGTGCCCAAATCCACGAAAAGTACCATGAAACCCTGGGCTGTTATAACTGATGGTATGTGAAGTTCCTAGAAGTCAAAGCTCTTACCTTCAACTCTGGGTTGGGATCAGGATCATCATCATACTGTTGTCTTTCAATAAACAAAACATACTGATTTCAATTGCTCCTACCAGTTCTTTATGAGGAGAGAAATTTTTCTTGAGTTTGAACTGCTGCCCAAGAAATGAGAATAAACCTTTTTTTTTTTCCCAAGAGTGACAACTTATGCAGAGAGATCTGATCTTACAAGAAGCTCTGGTGGTACTGACCTCTAAGGAAATACGGAGTCTGACTCTGGAACCTGTTAGTTTTAACCCTGGGTACCAAAGTCTGTTCTTGCAGATTGTGATAGTGAGACCCCAGCTGACAGTACAGTACTGCTTTCAATCCCTTTTAGCTTTCAGAATTAATAAGAATCATTAAATACAGAAAAGAAACATTTGTTTCTAATCAGTTGCACTACTTCTGATGCTCTGAAAGTAAGAATATGATTACTGAGGGATACGGATAGTTTATTAATCAACTTTTAAGTACATTTAAAAATAAAAGCCAAGAAACCATATTATTTTATTACTGGAAGGAATGGAACCATTTACAATAAAATGTAATAATAAAGCACAAAAAGTAATTAAGAATGAATTGCTTGCTTGGGTACTTGCTTGTCATTTTGTTTTACTCGCAATTTAAAAACACATATCTTTGCAAATAAACAGTGTATACATATTAGTAGTAAGGATGTCAATTCCATTCTAACTAGCTGACTAACAAACTGATAGATGCAATTGAATGCTGAAGATGGATACAGTATACTTTTTTTTCTATGAACATTAGATAGTTGGTGATTGTTGGAAGGAAATAAAAACAAAATACCTTAAAGTAATTTTATTGCCTCTTCTCAGCATTTGTTTCTGCAATCATATGCAAAACCAAGAGGTCTTTAGAAAATTCAAAGAAAGGAAGAGTCTCAAGGACAATTGTGCGCATGAAAACTTACAAAATGCTTCTTAAACCATCATTTTCTATCATTTTATTTTAAAAGAAGTGTAAGTCATCTTCCCGCTTTTGTCAAGTCAGCCTTCCAAACACCACAATTTTGTTTTCTTTAGGCAGCTATCCCTGAGGAACCATATTTAAACCAGATTACTAAATGGCATACTAAAATTATTACTTGCAAATATTTAAATGAAGATGCTAAAATCTCTGTATTTGGATGTATTTGAATTTTCTGTCCTTAATTGGGCCCATACTTGATCTCTATCCAGAATTTAATTCTTGCTGGGCTGAAGAGTTAGCCTCTGCTATTCTGCCCTTTGGATCAAGTTTCATAAACATCTCCTTGTCTCATTAAATATCCAACAAGTTTCAATTTGGGTCAAAACATCACAATTTCATTAAATCACTCTTAAATTAAAACCCTGTTACTTATTCCATAATCCTACATCAATGTTCTAAGCCCAGTTTGTACATGAGTAGTATGTAGAATGAAATTATTATTATTATGAAACCATTATTATATCTGGATGAGGCATAATTCTGAGGCTGCAGTGAGGCAGTATCTGATTGGAATGAGAGGAAGACTGGTGAAGATTCAGTCTCTGGTACCAACTTCATCCTTCAACACAGTCAGTGCTTTGAGAGATTTGTTTGAAGTACTGTATTTTCTGGAGAAAGCAAATAGGTCCCTTTGCCCTGAGAGTCTTTATTAATATATGTCATGGAATGAGAAATTCCCTTGGGAATGTCAGCCTTGCCCCTGAATTTCTTGTTCACTTTTATTTCTGACAGAGCTTTCATGCAGCTTTTGAACTTCCCTTCACCTCTCTTTCTCAGCACCACACCGTCCCAAGACTCTGCTCTCAGCTTCAGGAATCTGTGTCCTGCATGCTGTCCTTCAAAATATATCAAATCAGACTTTTTTTTCCATCAACAAGGAATGAGTATTATACAATGAGATACACCTTCCCAGAAGGGACAATTACTACCTACGCCTGCTTTAGCAAGACATTTGAGTCTTAGGCCCACATAGTTACACTACACTAGCTGGGATTTTTTCCTTCAGACAACATTTGGCCTTGTCCCCTGAGCAAAATATCCTCAAAACTGGTGGTTGAAAGACATCCAAAGAGCAAATTGCTAATTTCGACCCCTACACTCTCCTCCTTCCATGCCTCCAAGGAGTTAGAATATATTTAAGAGGCATTTAGGATGGAGTTCTTCTGAATCTAATCGGTCTCTTCTCTGTGATGACAGTGACAGGACCTGAGGGAATGCCCCAGAGTTTTGTCAGGGGAGGTTTAAGTTGGATATCAGGAAAAGGTTCTTCACCAAGAGTGTGGCTGGACACTGGAACAGCTCCCCAGGGCAGTGGTCACAGCACCAAGCCTGACAGAGTTCAAGAAGCATTTGGACAATGCTCTCAGGCACATGATGTGGCCCTTGGAGATGGTGCTGTGCAGGGCCAGGAGTTGGACTCAATGATCCTTGTGGGTCCTTTCCAACTCAGCTGATTTTGTGATTCTGTAACTCATATACACCAAAGTTGCTCTGCAAGTCAAACTAACACGATGGCAGATTAACTCTGTAGTCACACCAAATCACAATGTTTGTGTGTCTACACAAACAGTCAGCACAAGCTCCCTGACTTATTCTAAATGTGATTACATTTATTATTCTAAATGTGATTACTTTAGCCCAGATTAGGAACCCGAACCAGAACATTCCCTTCATCTTGTATACTATCACAAATACCTCTCCCAATCCTCTCTCTGCACATGAGGAGGAAGGATTGCATGAGACACTTGCACAAGAGTTGTATCAAGTTCATGAATCCTTGCAGTGCCAGTAGGCCTTTAGGTTTCTGTTCAGTTCATGATGGAGTGAGATTGCCATCAGTATTTAGCAGAATTTAATCCACAAAGTAGCACATAATTCTGTATACACCTGGTATCCAAAGAAGCATTTGTCCGTCAGGAATGGTTTTGTGCTTCACTAGTTCAGCAGATTAGTGAAGAATATGATTTTCCTCATGAAAGGTGTAATTGAACTAAGCTAATTTGTTTTAAAAAATCCTTAATTATGTTGCAATTTTTACCTGACCTCAGTAAGAAAAATAATATGATTTATCACTGTTTATGCTTTTTGTTTGGTTTGGAATAATTTTGTGGTTTTGGTTTGGTTTGTGGTTTGTGATTTGTGTTTTGTGTTTTGGTTTGGTTTATTCCCCCACTTCTTCCTCTCCTGGATAGTTAGAGAACAATCTCTTTCCTTCAGTTTACTGTCTATTTGTGATCAGTCTCAGGTTAAGGAGATTAGCATAGAGTTCTGATTGTGGGCTTCTTGCTGTATATATTTATTTGTCAAGAACTTAATGAAAAAATTACAAAAATTTACAAAATCTTAATTTAGTGCCAATTTAATCCAATACAATAGATTATCTTCTCACATGGAGAATGGATCTAATACAATGGATTATCTTCTCTTACAGGCATGATTTGTATTATCTATTACAATTTAAATTCCTTTGAAGTGGATCCAATTACATTTTCACTGCTTTTCTTGCCTTGGTGTAAATAAGAACCTATCCATGTGCTCCATTATTTCCTTTAGCTAATATTTCATAGGTGTCTGGTTGAGGAGCCAGCTCTGCTTCCATTTACATGGTTACAGCTCCCAGTAACAGCAGAGTCTGGATCCTTAGGTATTATCTCATTATTAAAACTAATTATCGAAGTGTTAACAAAAGCTGAGTAAGCACTGAATCCTAAGTTCCTGGCTATATCCTTCACCAGCATTCCAGCCATACCAGTATAGATGGCCGATTTAAATGCTTCTTTTCATTGGTTGTGGGTTTTTAATTCTCTTTACTTACCAACTTGGAATCTATGGTCTTCACAAAATAAATTAAGTGGAAACCCTAATAATCCAAAATCATGATGTACCATTGACACAGAGCTACTTATCTGATTATGTACTTGTTCTTTGGGTTAGGTTGCATCACCAAAGACCAGCTCAAAACTCGCTATGCGCACAGCTAAGCCAGCCACATCTTTGCATAGAAATGTTATTTTCTAGCAAAAGCAAATTGTCTTTATAAATTGTGCTGTCAATAAGAATTCTTTTTACTGCATATCCCATCGACTAATAATTGTTACAGTATTCAGTGTGGAATTGCAGAAGAGGCTCATTGTTACTTTCTGGTCCTTGAAATTCTCAAAGGACAGGAATTGATTTATGGAATTAGAATGAAAAAACACAGATGGCCAGAACTGATAATAATACTAAAAGCAGTTAAGGACCAGTCCTGGAATCATTTAATTAGGTAGCTTCTTCTCAAGAAAATAGTTCTACTAAAATAGAACAGATTATAGATATAAGAATGTGATGCATAAATGACAGAAAGCCACCTAAAACCTGTGCTGGTGTGTGTATTATGTCTAGTCAAAAGCATTCCAACATAGAGTCATATTTCTCAATCTTTTTGTTTCATATAAATCCACCATTCTAAGGTTTTCCTTTCCCTGCTACAGAAGTGCTCTGAAGCTGTGCTTAAGAGAGCAAGTGTTTCTCGTTGTACCTCCAGGTAGTGTCAGGTTGAGACTCTGTAAATATCTGATCCATAGGACCAATGTACGTTTAGTTCAAATTTTCATTGGTAGGAACACCTCTTAAGATTTTGTCTTCTGAGATGAGATGAAATCTGTAAGAAAAGAATGTAAGAAGATCATTCAGTGTTTCTGTTGGAAACATAGGTTGCATCATTAAACTGGAATTTCAGTGTGTAAGATTCTTTCATTTTCTATTTCCTCAGAGCTATAAATCAAGTGTGCAGGATATCCCTACTAGTGTCAAGACCAGTCATTAAACATCATTTATGCTGACAGTCCTCTTCACTGATCAGAGAATAATTTGCATTTCATAGCCATGCATCTAAAAAAATTCAAAACCTTCCCAGGCTATGTGTGTAAATTCTTGAGAGGACCTTGCATCCATCAAGGTTTTTAAAAAAGATTTCCATTAGTAATGACAACAATTGATTTAAAAAGTTACTCCAGTTACCCCTCTCCACCACACTCACCCCACACCTTTTGTCTTTCAGTCTCCAGCCCATTTGTTCTCTGTTTGTCTGAATTTTTTCCTTTACACCTCCCCTTCATCCCTTTGCCTTTTCTCATTCTTCTTTACATGCCTGTGTTTTCTTTTCCCTGTGGGGTTTTTTCCCTTCTGTTTGCCTCTGCTTCTCCCACTCTTGTATTGATAATGCCTCTCTCTCCTCCTCCCCTCTCTCTCCTTCCATCCACTGTTTCTTCCCAGAAGCTGTGGCAGAGAGGGCAGCCTTCACGAAGAGATTCAGCTTTTCTAGTCTGCTGATCATGAACTGATCTTTTTGAAGATTATGTTTTAATTAATATATCTGGAGTTACACCCAAGTATGAGTACCCTAACAATGAGAATCTTTATATTGTAGAGCAGACAACCAGAAAAAAAGAAAGCTAATGTCTATCTGACTAATTTTCCAGGCCATCACTCCTCAAAATATACTCCCCTCTCAGAGCATACCACCTTCCTGCAACACAAATCTCCTCACTTCCCCCCCTAATTAAACCTTAGAAAGCAGAAGGGCACTTGAGCAAGCCCTGAAGGTAAAAGGAATGTAAATAAAATATCAAAGCTGAGGATAAATTCCCATTTTCTGGTAGATCAGAGTGGGCACAATTTTTATGATGGAACAGAGCACAATTTGCCCCTGGGCTTCCCCACTAGCACATCAGGTAGCTATAGCTGGCCTTATGTATACTTGGAATTTTAGTTATTTATGCATTTGAAACTCCATTTTTATTAAGGCTTATCTACATGGCTCTTCCAATGAAAGGAGATCTCTAAATATCTGTAAATTACATTAGTATCTCAGGCTGATGTGATGGGGCATTAGAGGAAAGTGGTTCCCGTCCCTTGGCATTCAGCACAATTCCAAAAAGGAATTTTCAAGGCAGACTGATATCCACCCAGTACATGAGTGTGAGTTCTTGCAAGTCATTGGACTAGGTAAATGATAAACTGAGAGAAATTCTGAAATACAGGCTACACCTGTGATGAGACTGAATGTTCACAGTGGTCACTTGTAACCATCTATTTTTTTCCATGTAGATCTTTGTATTTTGTTCACTTATTTGCAAACAGCTCTAGAAGTTATAGCATTTTTGCAATGGTAGGAGAATAAAAATACAGTAACATTCTTTGCTTGGTTTGCTTCTTACCTTTGAACAGGATTTACAGAGAAAATCACGAATAAGCTTTTTAATAGGAGGAAAAAATGTGCAAGGGAATGTCAATATGATCATGATAGATTCATCTTCTATTTATAAACTCTGATGTTTCCAAAGAAGATTTTTATTAGAAACCTCACGGTTATACCAGTAGCTGATAAAAGTCCCTGGAATTTGGGTGCTGTGATTGACTTAGGCACAACTAAGTTGAGGCACAACTTCTGGTCCTTTCCCATAGGCTGAGATCTGCCTCCGTCAGTCCATCCTCTGCCTCTGAGAGTAGCAATCTGGGAGAGACAAATAACTGATGACTGTGATTAGGTCCAAGTGTTCTATAAATGTTTTTAAAAGCAGTAATAAAAATGTGCAAGTAACAACGGATGACACTGGAAAACCTCTCTAATTGCTCTAAAGACATTACTGAAATGTAGTTTCTTTTTCAAAGACAACAAAAAGAAGTTGCTTAGGAATATAGATCTAGACTGGGATTTCCTATAGTTTTCATCTTGGGCAGATAAGCAGAATGGGTATGATACTAGCTAGAGACTTCATCAGAAAATTCTCTTGCACAGCCTCAAGTAAAAAATCCCCCTGTGGCTGTTACAAGTTTTTGCAAACTGCTAGTAGCCTGGAAGGAGGAGAAGGGGTTGGGAGAGCATATTTGGAAACTCTTAAGCTAATGATAACCCTGACCTGGATCAGCTATTAAAATACAAAGATCATATTTCATCAAAACTTCCACATTGGAATGGAAAAGTGTTCCAACTTTGAAAAGGAGGGAGGATTTTACCTAGATAGTTTCTGAATATAATTAGGTATTTTCCTATACTTTCCATTCCTTTCCTGTCATTTCCAACACAACAAAATTGTGTGTACAGCATGGCCTCCCAAGCAATTCTGTCAACTCGGCTGGGGAAGCTGTGAGCTCACATCCCAGGGAGTGTACACTGGGGACTCTTTATGCTGAGGAAAAGTAGGAAAGATCTGTAACTCTGCCCTAAAAATCGAGCTCTGTGTGCATTTTTGAGCTGCGGGTATATTTGGTTTACTTACACAGCATGATCCACCTGAACTTTAGATGAAAACTCCCTTAGCCTGGCAGGAATACAGAGAGATGGTCTGAGCAGCCAGGGATTGGGTTAGGGAAAACAAAGCCCTGACAGAATTAAATCTGGCCAGGGACATCAAGTGCAACAAGAAAAGCTTCTACAGGTACATCAGTGATGAAAATAAGGCTAGGGAAAATATGAGGTCTCTCCAGAAGAAAACAGACCTGGTTACTCAAGATATGGAGAAGGCTGAGTTACTCAACGATCTTTTTTGCCTCAATCTTCACCAGCAAGTGCTCCAGCCACACTGCCTGAGTGAAAGAAGGCAAAGGCAGGGACTGGGAGAATGAAGAACCATCTGCCACAGGACAAAAACATCTAAGGAATCTGAAGAAGCACAAGTCCATGGGGCCTGAGGAGATGCATCCGTGGGTTCTGAGGGACCTGGCAGATGAAGTGACTAAGTCAGTGTTCATTACTTTGGATAAGTTGTGAGAGTCTTGTGGAATTCCCACTGACTAGAAAAGTCATTCACACATTTTAAAATCCACATTTTTTTAAATGTGGAATAAGGAAGAACCAGGGAACTACACATTGGTCAGTCTCACCTTGGTGTTTGGCAAGATCATGGAGCAGATCTTTCTGGAAACTATGCTAAGTCACATGGAAAATAAGGAGGTGATTGGTGACAGCCAACACGGTTTCATTAAGGGCAGATCTGGGAAGAAGGACTTGAGGCTGTTGGTTAACAAGAACTTCAACACGACACAGCAACTCACGTGCACTCACAGCCCAGAAAATCAACCTCATCCTGGGCTGCATCCAGAGCCCCGTGGGCAGCAGGGGAGGGAGGGAATTCTGCCCCTCTGCTCTGCTCTGCTGAGACCCACCTGGAGCACTGCATCCAGCTCTGGGGTCCCAGCACAGGAGGAACAAAGAGAGAGTCCTGAGAAGTGCCACAAAGGTAATCAGAGGACTGGAGCACCTCTCCTGTGAACACAATCTGAGATGGGGCTCTTCAGCCTGGAGAAGAGGGGTCTCTGGGGAAATCCAACAGCATCTTCCAGTACCTATAAGTAGCCTACAAGAAATCTGGAGAGGGATTTTTCTCAAGTCTTCACAGCCTGGTCTAGTGGAAGGTGTCCTTGCCCATGGCAGTGGGGCTGGAATGAGATGATCTTTGGGTCCAACCCAAACCATTCTGAGATTCTATTCTGTGTCCAGAACTGACAAAAGGAAAGGAGAAAATATATTGTAAAGATTAAATAAAATATGGGCATCTCTATTGAACATAGTGGAAGAAAAAGGGAAACCATTATGAAACAAAAGGAGAAAAATAAGGGAAGGTCATCCTGGGTTTTGTGGGTGTCAATGCACATCCCTGTCACCACCCATCAAGCAGGTCTCACAGACCAGCTTTAGGAGCTCAACTATGAGTGCCTTGTAAGTGTCTGAAGATAAGTTTGTAGTATATCCTCATTGTGCCTATTAGTTTTTAAATTCCTTCCTTGATATTCTGGAAAAGCAATTTAGAGAAGCCTCTCTGTCTATTCAATGCAATCACAGTTGGCATAGAGAGAAAGTCCTGATGCATTGAAATCAATCTGCTGGTGATACTCCTCCTCCGGCACAGACAGGGCAGTAAACCCTTATCTTGTTCCAGAGAACTGCTGTGAAGGCCTGCTCTTAAAGTCCTTACAAGTTCTGGTGTCCTCTTATTTTGAGAAATGTAAAGGGCGATGACATCAGGAGTCTGCGTCTCCTACCCAGCCACTGGGGAGGGGGGTGAAAAGAGAGTTCCCAGTCTGCAGTTTCTGCAAAATTCAGGTATTTGTGAGTCTAATTAGAGGAGGGAACTGCTGACCTCTAGCAACAGACCTTGCCCTTTGTCAGTCCCTTTGTCCTTTTCCTACAGCCCCCGAGGCTGCGAATCTTGTTATGCGTGCCCAGAAGGTAATCAATAATGTATTGGCCTTACATTGATTTAGTTCAGCCTCGCCACAGAGAGCAGCAGCATCGACAGAGGAGGAGGCTGCTTTGGGAGCCGAATAACAGTTTTCAGCCTATCACCCTCAGCAGGGAAACACACATGTTTTTTGAGTTATGAAAGCCTAGACCCTGCTGCTAGAGGGTATTTGGAAGCTGTGTATCTTGATACTTGGGAGGAAAACCAGAAAGAAGCCAGATGACACATCACATATTTTACTAGCTTAAAATTAAGAATGCTTGACTTGTGAAAAGCATACCGCTTCTTCCTCACCTTTATTCTGGACAGACAGACACATGCAACCCACAAACAGCATGCTGGGAAATTCCCAAATTCTAAAGGCGATAGGCAAGTTAGCCTCAAGAGATATCAAATGAATCCACCCCAAGTAAAATAGAAATGAAAGGCAAAATCTTGACACTATTTTCAGAGAATTGTAGCTGCTAGCCATCTAATTATGTTTACATGTTTCCCTGCCCAAAATGCAATCCAGTTTCACCATGGTGCACTGGTGAAACAGGAAACTTACACATTCCACAGGGTCCAGACAGCATAAAAACAACCTTGAAAAGTTCAAACGGCAGGTCAGCTCGTCCTGCATTGCTACAGCCAGGCATGATGCGTTTGTGAAGTGGGAAACCCATTGTGAGTGCAGCCCTGGCAGCACTGCAGACATGCCAGAAAGGGCGCCTGAACACTGCTTAGGGCTGTGTGGGTGTGCAAGTGAGCTGCTTCTTGAAACCATTAGCTGTCTAACATGGATGTGCTCACTATTAACTGGGAATGTTGCAGTCAGACAATCCATGTTCAAGCTGATTTTCAGTTGCCACATCTCTTTTATTAGAAATCCAGTACAATTCTCAGGTCCTCCCATTTCCTTGATATGATAGTATTTAAAAATTATAGATGTCAGTCTAAATTCCTAGTATGATGAATATAAATTCTTTCCAGTAAAAGAAAAAAACAAAACCAGACTTGTTTTCCAGGCATGACCACAAGCTCATTTAGCCTTCAGGCTTTGTTATTCTGAGTAAATTCATCAAATAGGGGGTTTAAATTAGAGAGGAGCCAGAATTAGAAACCTGGATCCTCACCAACACTCTGACCTTGGGCATGTTTCAATTATTGTTGAAGCATTTCAGCTGGGCCACTCTCTCTTAAAAAAAAGACCAGACCTAAATGCTTAATCTGGATATGCTAAAAATGCAAAGGGATTCAGTTTCAGATTAAGCAGTAGAGCTAAATTTTGCAAAGATCTGATACCAATTTGTCATTACAAAATGATGTCTTTGGGTGACTCCAGTTTGGGGTGTTGGATATGAGAGAAAACTAAGATCTGGATTTTTTTAATGTGAGTGTTTGAAATATTTTGAACATCCAGTTATTGCGGAAAGGCTTACACCTGAAGTCACTTATCCTGTTTAAATACTTCTTCCTCCACAGAACTGTTTGATGGTGGGTAAGACCTACTCAAAATTATTTGTTTCACAGATAACTAATGGATTTAATAACAGAACAACAGTGATTTTGTAAATACTAACTCATCTGCCATGCTTCAAAGTATTTGGAAGTGTAATTCAATGTATACAATTCCATGCTTTTGCTTTACCACTGTGCCAGCAGTACAATCCTTATAATTCTCTCAGAGATATCCACTGAGGTTTCACACGTAAATCCTGTAAATAAGCATGTAGCTTTCCCTGCATTTTGGCACCACAAGCAGGTACACCCTGAGCCTCCAGACTGTAATCCAGAGGGCATCCTGAGAAAAACAAGCCATCCACTGTTTTGTGTGAAATGTTCCTTAACCTGCAAGAGCATCTGGCAAGTAGGCTAAGGTGAAAGCTAATGTCTCTCTGCAGATCTCGGTGGTTTAATGGTACCATGACAATGAAGCACAGGCAAAGACAAAATTATTCTGATTTGTGCCTTATGAATTGTAATTCTCATGACAAGGAAATTATGCTGGTCCAAATTGCCACAAAACTCAGGGCCAGAGTAAGGTCCATCCTAAACCTTATTTCAGCACATATAATATTGATTATGCCATCTATTAAGCTTCAAGGTAAACATCTTGTCCATACAAGTCTGTTAAAGTCTTTCAGCACAGCGGTCTCTTCTTGCATCCAGCTGTCCTTAAAATAGCACTGCACCAAGGCTTTTGCTGAAACATACTTGCTGTTTACTGGCCTCTCTCTGCTAATGGCTGCACTTTTTATATGAACCCAAAACACACGTTTTTCATTTCCTTAGAATAGTAAGAAATCTTTTTACAGAAACTGCTGCCTAAGCAAATTACAACTCTATAATATTTCCATTAAGAGATCTTACTTTTCCCAATGTCTAGTGCTTTTGGTGGTGTGTTATGAAATCCAGAAACATGGAGTGAAAATTGTTCTTGTGACCACAGAACCATTTTAGATTTTTCTGGTGAGGCCCATGTCCAGGTCATTTAAACTTGCATTTGCTTTATGCTTCCTTTTTCATTTTGTAAGTTATAGGGATTTAGGAGACAGATTTCTTGATGAAAATTTTTGTCTAAATGAGAACAGAATAACTTTCACAGGACTTGTGTTACACTTTGCCTTACTGGGGAGAAATGGGCGCATCTAGATGGTAGCTGCATCAGCAAGACACAGATATCTCAGCCTGGGGATCCTTGGTGGCCAGTATAAATTAAAGGCATCAGTGGCTTCTGAGGACGTGGTGGGGTAAGAGTCAGGGCAAGCAAAGAGAGATGTAAACCCTTATTTGCTGAAGTGATTCATGCACCTTTTGCTCCACACAAAGCTGTTTCTCTTGGGAATAAAATAACTCTGTTAGATCCAACCTAGTGAAGCAGTGTCCAAAGCTGAAAGCCATCTACAGTAAAACCTGTATTACAGACTCAAATACATGGACTGAGATCCGATTTACACATGCATGCAGGAGGCAGTTGGCATTTTTATACATGTATTGTAGATCTATGCCAAACTGAACCTCACATTTACTAGCCAGGTTTTCAGCAATTTCAGGCGTAGTTTCACATTACATCACACTGTATTACATAATCACGTAATCACAAAACAGCTCTTGCAGGTGCTGCAGGTGTGTGCCTGTGTCCTAGAACTTTGAAGACTGTCTGGTTGTGTGCCCACAGGCTGATAAGAGCCAGCTCCCAATGTGTAAGGCCTCTGATAGAGTATGTCTGTGTATACGTCTTGCTTTTCTTTAACTTCTTTTTTATGTTCTCTACTTCCCATTTCATTCAGCTTGAAGGAGTCAAAGAAGGGTCCTTGTATTTTATGAAACTAAACAGATGTCACAGTGCAAACACCCAAAATGGGGAGGGCACAGAGCGCTTTATTTACATTAGTAATCGGAAACAAAAAAAAAAGCCACTGAGTCTGAGAGTCTCACTTGGACTCCTTCCAGCTGCAAAGGAATGTAAGGATAAAGACAGAGGAAGAGTTTACTCAGGAAGAAACAGGATCTGGCTTTGCATTACAAGGCTGGAAACAAGGTTACAATAAGTAAACAAAATAGAAAATCTCCTTTGCTGCTTCACTGGCCTGTCCCTTACCTGTATCTCCTCCGTCCTGCTTTGTACTGCAGATGCTGGGATACATGTGCTGGCAATCCCCTGCCTCAGCAACCAGGTGACCCAAACCCCTTCTATCCCCTCAGTTACAGCCCTCTAGCTACACTGGCACTTTCATACCCGTGAAGAAGCACAATTTAACCAGACTGTGATATTCAAGTCCTGTAGGAGTCTTGATTCCCATCTTGCATGTCCCTCCATTAGAAAGGCCACTGTCTTAAATTTTTGTTGAACTCCTCTTTCTTTGAGCAGCAAAACATACATGGGAAAATCCTTCTCGGCTTCACTCTGTTCATACCATGCTATGTATTTTTTGCAAAACACTTATACTTTGTTTAGTGGTTTTGGTTTGCTGCTGGAGATCTCACACCCATAAGGCAGGTCAGGCCACTGGGCACCTCTGCCCCAGCTTGCTGTGAGCTACAGGACTTCCCTACGTCACAGGTGAAGAGGTCAGTGCTAAGAATTCGGGTTCAGGCTGGTTGACTTCATAACCCAGTTAGCACTGGGTCTGGAAGGAAAAAACAGGAAAAGACTACGTCAGAAGATGTGTGAATAAGCTAGGGGGGAAGGCATCCCTGCACTGAGGTCTGGATGGGATAATAAATAAAGGTGTAATGACGGACTGGGAAATTCAGATTGTTAGACCTTGATTCAATAAGGGGAGAGTCTGATCAAGCTGATTAGACTGGGATGGGATTCATCCCAAAGGGCTGCAAAGGATTAGGGCTGATGCTAGTGGGGACAGGCAGGGTGTCTGTGTGCTGACACTGCAGCAAGGCAGGGATACATCCCAGGGGCACTCAGAGACAGTACTTCAGTTGTCAGGAGCTGATGAATTGGGATGCGGTTCAGAGGTGGTGCTGAGCCAGGGGAAGCAAGTAACTCAGCTGTGTCTCAGTCTGACTCTGCACACACGGCCTGTGAATCCATCCCTTTAACCTTCTCGCTTGCCAGGAGTCAGTAGGTAGCTGGTCAGGCAGACTTCTTGCATCTTTTGATCTCCTGACTGGCTGTGACTGCCTCTTTATCCAGACCACAAGCCAGAGGGAAAGATAGCATTTGGAGGAGAAAAGGGAAAGTGGAATATTGTGTGTGCAGGGAGCAGGAACTTGAGCATCCAAAAAGATTTTAAAACAGAGGCTTCTTTACCAGGGCATTCACTCAAGTGAGTTAGACACAACTGCTCCATGTATTCATCTGTGGCCTCCAGCAATGTTTCTTGAAAATGCCTGAATCATGCTGTGGCAGCAAACAACCTTTCATTTGATAGGCTGGATAAAAGTAACAGTGGTGCACAAATCAATCACTTCTGCCTCAGAAACAGAATCTGTAACTTCATTTTAGATTTGTCTCTTCCAGAACTGTCTGACATGTCATCAATCTGGCTTCTGTTCATCCTCTCCACTCAGCAGTCTAACTCTTTCCTCAAAATGCTCTTCTCCCTCAATTTCATCACTCCATCCTCTCCTCGTTCTTCTCAGACCTCCCTGATTTTCCTCTCCTGTTCTGTTCCTGTCTTTGTCCACCCCACCATGTTCAGCTGCTCTTCACGTTATTGCACCTTTCCCCCACTTATTCATGGATTAACCCCTCCATTTCAGAGCCAAACTCTGTAGATGTTTTACCCAACAGCTGCACCTGCCTAACCAGTTTGTACCCACGCCCTGGCTACGTCACCCTCACGCCTCCCTGTTACTCATGGTAATGGTGCCACATGTGATATTACGTGCTGGGGAGGGTCACTATACTGACAGTCTGTGCGGAGAAGCAGGAAAAGGCAGTGCTCATTTGCAATTCGCTTCAGAGCTCCCCCAGCTGCTGCGTGGGAATACCATGAGGGTGGCGATGGGCGAGGAGCGAGTGCTGGGAACACTTGGAAACCACAGGCTTAACTTGGCTTCCTTCAGACAAGCCTCTTGCTCCAGGCATCTGCCTGTGTGGTGCCTGGTGAGCAGAAGAGCCTCGCCCCGCCTGCGCCCGAGGCTGCCTGGGAGCCGTGTGACTGGGTTTGTGTGGCCCAGAGTCCAAACTAACGAGCTCCATTAAACACAGGTTATACTGAACCAGCCCCAAACCTCCCTCCCTTGTGCTTCCTCTGTTCTTCTCACCACTCAAAGAGAGAGAACTGAATTCCTCTCTCTGGCTTTCTTCCTTGCACAGCACACAGCACCACAGGGGCTCCCAATCAACTGTGTCCAGCACATTTTTCCCGTGATTTTGTGCACATTCCTCAGATGTCAGCCTCATAGACTTAATGGAGTTTGTGCATGCTGATGCCTAGAGTGGTACTACCTAGCAGATCCTGTCAGCTGCACTGCTTCTTCTATGGAAAATCTTTAGCATGTCATAAGGATGAAAGTAACGCTATTATGTGGGAACAGAGTTGGAAATGTCTGAGATGTATCCAACAAACAAAAATTCAGTACTGAAGGAGATCCTTCCAGGTGAACTTTTAGCCTCACCTAAGGAATTTAATAGAAAATTCTGTCCATATTATAAAATGTTATAGACTGGCTTAAATATTTTGTCTAAAGGCATTAACCTTCTGTGAAATTCACTTGGCCCTTTCCATAATGTTTCTCGGCTGCATACATTTAATATTCTCATTTAAATGGACAGCATTTTCTAGACTACACATTTTGTCCAATGGTCTAATGGCAAAATTAAATAGAAGTCTTAAAAATATTAACTGAATCAATGACTCACATATTGGTGAGAAAAGGTTCAGAGCTGAAGACTAAAAGTTTGCTTTGCTCCAAGGTCTGAAATTCTTTGGCATGCCAACAAAGTTGCCAGCTGGCTGTAAAAGAACAAAAATGAGCAGAGCATCTGCAAGATATTTACAGTAAGGGTAGAGGGAGGAGGGGAGCAGCTCTCAGAGTTTATCAGTGGTATGCAGAGGTCAAAACGTTTATCAAACTGATTTGATGTGAAAAACCCTAATGAGAAAGGGGTTTTGAATACTCTGAGCGAGCCCCAGGATGATGAGTTGCATCTTCCTAAGTGCACTTTGGTTCCCTCGGGAACCGGATGGAGGAGAAGAGAAGGGATCAGTGGGAGGAAGGGGGAGGAGGCTGAAGGAAGCTGAGTCCTATGTGTGAGGGTGTATGGCAATGATGTGGAACTGCTGGGCTGCTGCCTGTGCACAGCCAAGGCCTTGACTTGGGCTGTCTGGGATGCCTTACCCGTCACCCCCATTCTGCCTGCCCTGAATGGATTTCATTATCCCTGTCTGGAATGCAGAAGACATTTCTTCCAGACAGTAATACACATGTATAAACAAAATGAAAATGCAGAGGAAGCAGATGCTGGTCCCACTCAGTCTCAGATGGCCCCTGGTGACTCCTGTCCCACATGGGAGGCTGGGAGAGGAAAGAAAAATCCCCTCAGATATCTTAATTTTCCTGGATTATTCCCTGCTGGAAAAGCTCAGGCTCCTTTCCACCCCCCTCTCCCACTGTCCTTCACCACCCTGCAGCTCCCAGCACTGCTGTTTAGCAGCATGCTCCAGCGACTGTGGTGCTCTGTCCCTCAGATCTCGTCCGGCTCTCCAGGCAGGTTGGGCTTTCCTGGAGTGCAATGCTGGTCATTTCTGGCTTCTCTCTTCAGCCCGGAGATGCTGGAGCCACAGGGGATTTCCAGGAATGAGTTAGTTTCCCAGCTTTTGCCGTCACTGCTGGAGCACAAGGGGCTTTCCAACACACAGACTTATTTCTGACACTGTCTCAGAAGGAGGGCCAAAGGAGGTGGGTGTTTTAGCCTGACTCTACCCCAAGAGGTGAAATGTGAGCTTTAGATCCCCTTAGATGGTTTAGAGGAATTCAGGTCTTCAGATTTGAAGGGTATGAAAGCAAGTATGAAGCAAGTTTTGTCTTCCCATTTTTCTCTTTCCAGCTCTCCCCACAGTGAAAGCATGCAGCTCCTGATGGAAACTTTTCCCTCAGTACAGGGACAGTTAGGGTTCTCCTAGAGAGGAAATTTCGAATTTCATCACCAGGAGAGCTCAGTCCACCCCTTTCCCTGTTGGCTGTCTGACCACTCCTTATTCAGCATCTCTGTGATAACCAGTTCAGCCAGGGGCGAAGTGCCTGGGCTGGCAGGGGTGGACGGGAAGGATCAGCGTGAGCAGTTACTGGGCTACATGAGGAAGTGTGCTTATTGTGGAGCTCCTCAGAGCCGTGTTCAGCCCACCATCGGGGGCCAGCTGAGCTGTGAGGCACCAGCACTGTGCAGCAGCCACATCCCACCCGCAACCATTCCTCGGGGATTAGTCACTGACTTCCCAGAAAACAAGATCCAGTCCTGAGGGTCTAAAACTTTGTTCTCTGGTCTGTGCGCGGTGCTTGGGGTGACTCCTCTGGAGCAAACGCAAGCACAGGACTGGTTTAAGCAAGAGCCTTTGGCTTTTTTCCTCCACGCCCTCCCCACCGAGGATATTTCTTAGCCACTGGTGGGGATTGTTCAGAGGGAGAAGAGTGAAAACACAGTCTAGACACTAGCCTTGAGCAATGGCAACTGCTTTCAGGTATGTGACTACCTGGGAGTAGTGTCACTGCCTTGTTCCTCAGGCTGTGCCTGCGCTGCTTGCAGCTGCAGTGTACATTGGAGCTGTTTTCTGGCTGCTCTCAGTGAAGTTATTTAATCCTAAGAGACTAAAACCACAGCAGTGCTAGACTGTATACAATCTGGTTTTCTCCTCACCCTGGCCCTCTTTCCCTTGACAACCTGCTCTACCCTGAGCTCTGACCTGGTCCCCTGCCTTCAGCTGTTTGAAAACCTCTGTATAAAAACCTATAGTAAAGTGCTTGAGTTAAGCTGGTCGAAATTAGTACCTGACCTCCTGTAAAAATTACGTGAGCTTATTAACAGCATCCCACTGGTAATTTCAGTGTTGTAAAAGTAAAACCAAATAGAAGTTGTGAGGTGGATGTTTTAATTAAAAATCTACCAGCTGCTCACTGAGTGGCAAGCCTGGGAAAGTGGCTGATGGAGAAGAGAAGAACAAGATCCCTTACTGCTCCTCAAGCACCCCACACTACATTTTCTTGGCATTTACAAGTCGCTCTGCTGCCCACCGCATCCCCTGAGATCATCTGTTTTGAGACAGGAGTGACTATGGAAAGTTTTGGAGAAGACAACACTACTTGTCTGTGCAAAGCATTGTGAAGCCTTGAGGACTGGTATGCACGATGTTTGCAACCCCTTTTCTCCACCTCTGGTGGAGAATTTGATGGGGAATTTAGTCTGAGAAGACAGTGACAAATGACCAGTCTGTGGAAAAGGGATTAGGAAGAAGGGGAAAGGAGAGAAAAGAGAAGATAATACCGAAGGAATGTTGTTTTTGGAAGAATATTTTAAAGAGGAAGCAGATCATGTAACAGCCATGGGCAATACCACTTGCATCTTTCATAAAAGCAGGGGAAACCAGCACTATGATTCACCTCATAGCATCATACCACCAGTCTTTGGACAAAGAGGCTGTGAGGGTCAGGGCTGGCTGTGCATCTCTGTCTCTTGGACAGTCACAAGCCTTCTGCTCCCCTTGTGATATGATTTACCTAGGAAATGATGACATATCCCTGTGACTATCACTTCACAGCACAGCTTACCACTTAAGATGGCTTTTTTCCTATATCTCTCTTGAAAACAGGGCATAAACCCACTTTAAGGCTCCATACTATGCAGGCAGCCCTGCTCTGCTCCAGCTCTTCACAGGGAAGAGCAGCAAGGGCTGGCAGCCCATGGAGCACAGTGGCCAGGCATGGCTCCAGCTCTGAGGGAGCGGCCACGCAATGAGGCGATGCAGAAAACAGATGTGTCAGGCCATAATGCCGCAGCAGGGTGCACAAAGCTGGTATCAGCATCACTTTGATATTGCTGGATTTCATTGCATTTGGAATCACAATTACTGCCCCATTATATGTTCTTCCTGTAGCTGGGACTCTTTCCCATGCTCATAACCTATTTAAGTGCCCCTCTTTCAATTTGAGAGAAACCAAACCACTTTCAAAAGCACTGAGCCCTTTGGCGCCTTCATCCCATGTCTATTTTCAAACCTATCATTGTGCTGCCATGAACTTTGCATGTCCATTAAAAGGAGCGTCAGCTCTGATCTGCAGCAGGCACAGAGAGTCATGCAAACCTTTCCACTTCCTCCAAGGTCAGTGCCTCCTGCTCTGTAACATGGTTCCTTGGGGCACAGCATCGATTCAAAATACAAATTCCATCTGGAAGGGATCTGATAGCTCATTGTCTGGCAGAAGTAATTTCCTTTAGGTGAAATGCCTTTTTTTTTTTTTTTTAACACTTGGCATGTTTGACTGTTTCCAAAACAACTCCACATGGAAGTGTTAGCACAGAGTGTTTCCCTGCTGCTGTGCCTCTGGACTCTCAGTAGGAGACATTCAAGGAGACCGTTCAGATGGGGATGTCTCAGCAGAAAGCATGGTCTTCTCTGAGCAGCTCACTGGGGTCTGACTCTGCCAGGCTCCTCCGTGCCTCCTTGCAGAAGAGCAAAGTCTGTGCCACTTGTCCTTATGGTGTGAGAAAAACACTGTCAAATGTAAATAGGAAGGCACACCCAGCAATGCTGGAAAGGGAGTTCCAAGATCTATTAACTCACTCATTTCATTATTCTGCTGTTTCTTTGACAGGTCCTGTGTTCCTGTTCTGTGAGGTTTTTCAGAGATCTATTTTCTTGGCAAGCCACATACTCCAGGGACAGGAAGGTACATACAGAATAACCTGGTGTGGACAAGCCCATCTCCCTCAGATGTGGGCTGCTGGGGAACATTGCATCCCCGTGCAGCTGCAAGAGAAGCAGGAGCTGTAAGGCCACTGCCAAACCATCAAGCAGCCTGGGGCAGGAGGTGGCCCACAGCAGCCTCACCGCACTGGTCTCCCCCCACACCACAAAGGGTGGCCTGAATCTCTCCCAGATGTCCACATACCACAGCCTACTTTTCCTTCCAGGCAACCACAGAAAGATTTATTTGTCTAAAAGAAAGGGGAAGCAAGGATTTTAACTCCTCACTACTGCAACTGTCCAGTGCATTGCTCCCTTATGTAGCTATCTATGAGGTGGTCTGTGCCTACAAGTCTGGTAGCCCTGGGATCCTGGGATGCTGTTATTTAACTCTTCCTTTATTTGGAAGTGATGGAGACCTCCCTCATCACAGGAGATAACACTATAAAATGCTACAAGTGTTCCAGAAGTGGTCAGGTCCAGGCAGCTTTTAGAGATTTCAGCTAAATCGTCTCCCCAGTTTCCATGCAGCTGTGCTGAAATGTATTTGCTTTGGTTTGTGTTCCAGACACTGCCAAGCAGCAGCTCACCCTTGTTTCCTGAGGTCTTAGTCTATACCCACACAGTGTCCCTTGCGGCATGAGTCACAGGCCTTTTTTTTATGCTGGGGTGTTTGAATTTCCACCACAAGTTCCAAGGACACTGCCACTGTCCATAGGCCTTATTTTTCTGCAACCCCACCACCTTGGCAGATGTCATGTGGAAAATGCAATCAAAGCAAATACTGACATTGCAGGAAATGTGCTTGGCAGTGCAAAGGCATCGCTCTGCTCTCTGCCAGAAGCTCTCCTCTCCCTCTACATCCCAATGCCCCAGTCTTTTCTGGGCTCTGATATTTCATCCTTGTAATCAACCTGCTCAATACCTTATCCAGAAAAACTGACTTCACTTGTTTTTTAGCAGCTTTGCTCTAATCTATGCCACAGGCCATTATTTATTATTCTGTAAAACATGCTGAAACTTTGAGAAGCTACATGGCTATATTTCTACTCTGTTGTGGCAAACCTTGCTCCTCTTCTCTCTGAGGAGGAAAGAGATTTCTTAACATGCACGCAGAGGAAAAGAGGCTGCAGATTTTACACAAAATGCCAGCAGAAAAAGACCTGGGTTTACACATCTTGTCATTTTTTAGCACTTCAGTTGTTTCTGTGTTCAGTGTCTGCAGAAATTGTCCCACGGAGTGTTTGTGTAACTGCAAGAGCAAGTGGTGCTGGGGGACCACAAATGCATTTTACTAATAATAAACACTCCCATTCTGTTAAGTCACTATGGAGCATACATAACTTAGACTGGATTTTCTTTATGTTCTGCTGCCTAGAGCCCTATTTGTCTTCCTCTGGAATTTCTGCTATCGTGCTGAGACCTGAGATCTCTGTTTGGGCCACATTTCTCTAAATACACAAGAACACTTGATACCATTTTATCAGAAGTAGAAGACGGAAAAACTCTCTCTCAGAAAAATCACTGGGCCAGGAAACCTACTGACCTCTGAGGTTACAGAGTGGGATACCACGCATTTAATTTTAGCCATCTAAAAGTCATGGCGTCTCACCTAAGATATTTGTCTGGTCTCTGTCTATAATCAGCAAATGGAGATAAGCCTGTCTGGTCATGACTCATTCCATCTATTTTGAGGTGGGGTGAATCACCCCTTTGCAGCTGCCTTGCTCTATCTGTTGACTACAGAAGGCATAAAAACAAATCCCTTAGACCAGAGATACTCAATCTGAAGTAGCTAGAGTTACAGCTGGAATCATCCACTCGTGGTTATACTGAGAAGCACATTCAAGGAACCCTTTCTCTGCCTGGATGTTGTCCTGCATGGGGAAAGGATTTAATGATACCAAAATTAAAATGATACATCTTCATTGCATGTCGATATGAAGAACTCTGCTGTTCCTTTTAGCCTATTACATATTCACCTCTGTACCTTCCTTGGATGCTAGGGAAGCTTTTCAGCAGTTAAATAAATTGTCTGAATGCAGCAGTGAGAGCTGTCCCAGCCCGTGTCCTGCATGCTCTCAGAGCAATGGAGAGGCTCCCACAAGCCACACCGGGGACAGGTGGAAGAGCTAAAGGCCATTTCCTCAGGAACTTGCAGTTCTGGATTGCTGGCTGACTAGAGAGGCAGGAAGAACCTGATGTGTGATAGAATGTATAGAGTATCTATAAGTGCAAGTAAGCATCCCAGCGCCTTTCCTATGACTTTGACCTAGGGCTGCCTCCTCTCTGTATTCCCTTTTGAGCGTGATAGTTCACTTTGATCTCGCTCTCCACAGCTGCACACCAGTATATTCACAGGTTAAATGCTAGCCCAAGTGAGATGTGAGTCTGGTCCAGCTCTTCACTCTGTTTCTGCTGCTGCCGTGCTCAGTATAAACAGCCACAGGGTGACACAGCTTCCCTGGCCCAGGTGGCCCAGCTTTTGCTCTGGCTGGCTGGCTGCAGCCCCAGACAAGAAGGCCTGTAAAGGGACATTGGGTATATGTTGGGGAATCAGCAGATACCCCATGGGCATGTGGCCTGGGCTTGCCCTGTGGGAATGTCATGTGAAGCTGAAGTGGGGTGCAGCAAAAGGAAAAAATTCAAGAAAAACAGCTTTGAGGGAGGGAAAGACAAGTGGTTGTTTTTTTAACACCATGTAGCATCAGTTCATAACTGCTATCTTTATGTCTTAGTCGGTGCTTGTGCGGTCTTATTTCTCTTGTGCTTCTGTCAGTGTCTAAAATTGTTTAAGCAGTGTGTAAATTACAATTTAAAAGTATCCACACTAGCTTGTCCCAGGGGTTGATGCTGTTACTCAGAAGGACCTGGTTCCAGGCCAAGGTCTTTTCCTCAGGATGCCAATGTGCTACGTGGCAAGAGCTTCTGTTTCAGAATTTTCCATCCAGGCTTTTGAATGCTAGGCAATCGCCAAGCCGCCTGCCAGGCTGATTAAGGGCTTGCTCAGGGTAGCAGACCAGAGCCTGTTAGCTAACATTTTCCTGCAGTTACATAAGGAGGGTGTAGAATACCACTTAGGGAGGAAAATTTAAGCTTGTCTCTAAAAGGCAAAGTGAATTTCCCCCATCTCCCCTGTTGTACCTGACCAGCTCAGGTACACTCAATAGCTGTTTCCATCTTCTGTGCTAGTGCTGGTGCAGAAACCTCCTGTAAGAGCACCTTCCCTGGCCAAGAGTATTTGCTTGTTGGGTACTTCCTTATGAGTCCTGGCTGATTTGTGATCTCTTGGTTTGCAGCTTCTTCTTTGGCTTCCTTTTCAGCATGTCCAAGCTGGCAGCATCTTCTGCACTGGTTCTGTGCTGTGTTCAGTTCCTCCTCAGGGCCTTCGCCAGGCCACAGCTGCACAGTCCCATCTCAGCAAGGCAGTGCAAATCCAGCCACTTGTTCTAACATTGCCTTTAAAGAGCAATGATGTGAACTCTGGGATACCTGGGCAAATTCCAGTTGGAAAATCTTACTTAGAAGAACTTCCTTTAGTAGTGACTGCAGGAAATGTTGTTCTTCCCTCTCTGTCCTACCAAAACCGAGTGCGATCTCTCTTTTGTCATCCCATCCTTGGCTGAATTTCAATAGGAGGATGTGAAGAGGATAAAAAGGGCATCATGACAGATTTACTAAAAAAAAAAAAAAGAGCCCTTAAATAATTAGTATGAGGATCAATCTAGAGGAAAACTGTTATTAACAATTCACATGTAGGTGTTAAGTGTCAAGTCCCAAAATCTGCTTTCATGAGTCACCTTAGAGTATCCCAGTGCCTTGATACAAAGAAAAATCTATCTGCAAAAGAGTTGTCATGGAAACATAAAAATAGCTCTGGAAGGGATGTTGAAGGGCCAGCTAGTCTCTTCCCCTCCTACAAGATAAGATCAAATATAATTTAACCATTTCCGACAGATGTTCTCTAATCTATTCTTAGAAAATCCCTCAGCTTCCCAAGGCAACCTGCTCCATTAGTTCAATTTTTCTGAAAAGGTTTCTAGACAGCTAATCGTTCTTCTTGGCATCCTTATTTCTTTTGGGTCTACAACATTTCTGAAGAACACTTGCTCCAAACAGACTCAGGTTCTGCAGGTGAAGCTTTAGTAGTGGCAATTTGAGGTGAATTATTACTTTCTGCATCTTATTTATTACATGTCAATATGGTGTTTATATTTTTGCATCGGCGTGGCACTGCTGGCACATGGCAGGACCATGACTGCCAGAGCTCCCAGAGAACACACTCCTTCTCCAAAAGAGAGTGAGTGAAGTGTGAATACATTGCTTAGCTCTAATAGCATATTACGAAGTGGGCCTTCCCACAGCTCTGGAAACCTTTCAGAGCGGACTAATTTGGGTGGCAGGGATGATGGTGAAACTTAGGTTTGGACTGAAATGTTTTTAGCCAGGACAAATACCACATCCTTTTGTACGGGTTCAGAGTTCCCTGCCTGAAGCCCCAGGTGTGTGTGGAGCAACAGGTCCACAATGGCTGTTCCCACGCACTCAGAGGTGACACCTTCCCTCTGGGAAATCAGTGTTTGTGTCCTGTGTTTGCCCATTGGCAAGGTTCACTTGTGAGATTATTGATTAGGTTGTGCTGGGAAAGTTGAATCACTCGGAGCCCAGAGACTGTTTTGTCTCCTCTCGGAATGTGTCTGCTGGGGGTGGCATGTCTTCTCACGCTGTCTTAATGGCTTTTTTCCTCTTGGTATTACTTGAAACAAAATTATTTGATAAAATTAGCTGGATTGGTTTATTTAGACTGTTTTACTACTGAAAAATATGTGTTTTCACTGCATGTGCTTTGCAGGGGAGAAAAATGGTATTTTAAAAAATTTCTCTTTACTTCTCACACTGAAATGATCTAGTTTGGACATTGCATTCGACCTTTCAAGGAAATGATGCAATCTTGTTTCTTTATGCCTCTAAACAGAGGTATAAAGTACCTTCTCTGTACTCAGGCTTCTCAGCTGATCTGCATCTCTTGTGATATGATTCCTGCAATATAACTGTCTCTCTTTATCATGATGGATGATGGTGATATTTACAGTTTGATAAGCTTCTATTTAGGACACAACTGAATTCCAGCTTCTGTTTTGTAAAGAAAGTATTTCAAAGTTTGGCCTCTGTGACAGTGAAAAGCTATCTTTTTTCTCCAGGGAAAATTAAATTATGCCGTTCTGCTGAAAACAAAGTTTTTGCCCTGAACACCTCTGAATCTGACTGTGGACTTGAGAGATATCCAGTTGCAGCAGGGCATGTGGGATACCCTGCTGTGATGACACCTGTCTCTATCGAGGAAACTGTCTTAAATGCGGTGCTTGAAGATATCTCCTGGCACCCACATCTCCTCACCCAGGAGGCATGGCCCCTTCACAGCAGCACCACCCTGCTCCCCTTCCCCTCTGTAGCCACGTTCTCCCTGCAGGCACCTGCTGGGCTCACAGCTGTGCTGTCATTAATTGGCAGTGCTGCCCATGAAGTTCAAAGGGCTGCAGAGATTTCATATGTGGCACAGGAGCAAGAGGAAAGCTTGCTGCCAGCTTTTGTTAGCCACCAGTGAAACATTAAATCTCCTTGGCTATTGCATAGCAGTGCTGGCCATGAAATGAATGAAACTCTGCAAGGTCATGTTGTTTTAGGGCTTGAACAAGCATTTGACATCTGGTGACGGGTGGATGAGTACTGATAAAGTGGAAACCTATATATTGTTTAAGGAAAAATGTCCTGGCCAGGAAGAAGAAACCCATAACAAGGGCAGCTTGCAGTGACCCCATTCACACCGTGCCAAAGGGCACAAGAATGCCATCGCAAGCAGTCCCCAGGGAATTTGTTGCTCATCTTAGGGGAGGAGAGGACTGCATGCAGGGGGACTGTGCATCCAGGGCACATCTGCCTGTGCCAACTACAAGGGCCAGGGCAGAGGCTCTACTCCCCCTGCTCTTTGGTCAAGGGTTTGTATCTCACACTCTCAAGGACATCAGCAAGGTCAGTGGGTAAGGTGAACCAGGCACAGTTTTTGCTAGGCTGAGAACGTGGGCAGCAACTGAACACGAGCTTTTCTGTGCCTTTTGCTCCCAGGACACCACCATTTCCTCCCTAAAGAAAATGAGGATCACATGAAGGACTCATGCGGGACTCAGAAGATGCAAGAGCCAGCCTCTGAGCTATGAGGAGCCACAGAGTCACATGTTGCAGGTGTCTGAGGGACACGTGGCATGTCCTCCCCTGCAGCATCTCGTCAGATGTGCTCCAGGAAAGGACTGGCTCATCCATGACCAGAGACTGTTGTGTGGACAGATGGATGTGTGTCCATCATATCCAGGCTGACACACAGGACAGAATGTCATATCAGTAATAACAGGCCATTGCAGGAAAAGGGACTTGTGTCTGTGACCACATCATTGCACATCGGGGGCACTGAGGTGTACTGTTCAAATGGGTCCTGTGGAAAGACAGTGGAAGAGTTGGACAGGTGATCTCTGAGTGGCCAAAGGAGGTTATCCTTGCTGCTTATGTCAGCATCTGCTTCCCCGTGCCTCCCCTGAGGCTCTGTCCTGGCTTGTCTTAGCACCAGTTCTCCTGTGCGGGCACTTTTCCCTGATACCCTGCCTAGTTTCTGCTCTGGAAAAATACAGCAGCTAAAATGGAAATGGTTTCTCCATTTCAAAACAAATTACAATAATGAGGATAAATGTGATTTCTCTTCCATGCATAGTAAGGACTAACTTTTGCATAATAAAGTTACAGATATCCAAAAGAAAGGCGGACGATATAATATGGTCTAGATCAGAGGCAAGATTTCTTAAATAAATAATACTCAGTTCTTTGAATATCTACATCTCTACACAATATGAAAGAAAAATGTTTATCACCTTCCTTCCTACAGCTGGTACAGCCAAGACTTTTGAGACTGTCTGCCTGAAGTTGTGTCCCCAAGCAGGCTGCTCAGCCATCTGGATAAGCTGTCTGATTTTCAGACATTCTGAGCCTTTTAGAATTCCCATGTGATTCTGCAAACAGAATATCTTGGCCTCTGAGCTATGCTGTTAAATTAAGCAGCACCAGGTCTGGCTGTGATTATTAGAGCTAGAAAACCCTCCATTTGTGTTCCATTGCATGCCAGGTAGAGCTGGCTGGTGTCCCGAGCAGACCTGTGTTAGGTTGCCTTTTCAAGCAAATTTGCACAGCTGTAGTCAAAACAACCCCCAAAAATGTGGCCCCACATGTACAAATACTGTGATAGGACTCTTGTAACTCCAGAATCAATGCAAAGCAGCTCTGAAAATGGTGTAGGTAAAAGCAGTGGAAGTGGTGAAACGAGCGGTGGTGGAAAAGTCTGCTAGGTTATGGAAATCTGAGGAATTTTACATGCTCTGAGAAGTGGAACTGAATTTGCTGATGTTTCAACTTACGAGATGGAAGAAAAAGTCCTGTTTCAACACATGTTTCTAGTTTGTATAATAAATTGCTTTCACTTTGATGTTCTTGAATACTCGAACATTTTTCAATTCTGTGTTACAACACAAAATACAAACACTCCCATTTTGTCAAAATGAAATCATCATAGGCTTGAGACAAAGTTTCTTTACACAAAATAAATTCAGAAGGTTTGTTTCAGCTTCAATTGAATCAACCAGGAAAATCTTTAAATCTTTCATGGAACAGAATTTTCTTCCTCCAGACATATATCAGCAGCTGCTGCAGCTGGTGCGTCTGCCTGGATCAAAGGGATCAGGGAAGGGGTGGTGAGACGGTGTAACATTCATCCAGCATGTGATAGCAAGAGCAAGGGTTAGTGCCTGGAATCATGATGTCATCATATAAATTATAGAAAATCATCAGAGTCAAGGGAGATCTTTGTTTCCTAGTTTGGAGAATATTTGTTTTGCAAACTGGCTGTGGAATTATTTAAGCACAGGTCACAGACAGTAAAGCCTTTATGTTTCAATGGAAGCTTTGAATTAATCAGAATAAAGGGTTTAAAAGTTAAACTGATACTTCTGCAGATCTGCTCTACTTGCATATAGAGATTTGAATATTTGAATCATTAAATGGGATACTTGGCAACCACAATGGCTTTTAGAATGATACTGTTCTTCTTGTGCTCTGCTTTTTCAAGGAATATTATGCTGTCAATGTTAATTCAAAGTTGTGCAGAATTTGCCACCTCCCAGGTTGCTTAGCTCAACCATGGCCAGTGAGTTCATGACTTTGAACTCATGCTGCTCTCCTCCCTCACCTTTAGTTCTTTAATGGTGTCTTTTTGTTGATTCATTGCCTGCGAGTGCAGAGATAAGCTCTCCTCTTCCTTGTAGCTCAAATCCTTGGTGAGCACAACATAGCCTGTATGATTCAGCTGTCTGAATACCAGAGCTCCCTGAATTTGGAAATGAAGCGTTCCATGCCCACCAAGTTCCAGATAATCAATGGGAAAAGCGGTTAAGAAATTACAAGTTGCAGTCCTGCGGCTTGAAAGAGAACCAAAATTGGTGCTGGTTGACCTTAGCATGCCGGGTTACAGTTTAGGCCAGTTTGGGAGTGTTTGAGGCATTTAGCCACGCCTGCAGCTGGGGAGGGAACCTCCAAACAGAGGGTGGGATGGAGAGAAGGGCAGCTGGTCAGGTCAGCTCTCCCATTCTTGCCCTAAGCCCATTAGTGAGTCACAGCCCTCACCTGCTGGAGTCATTAAAGCCTGGCGTGTCTCTGCTGCTCCGGCTCTCCCTGCCAATGTGGGTGTCAGCCGCCAGCCCTGCAAACTGCGTGTTCCTCCTGGAGCAAGTGTAGTGAGCCACCGGGAGAACCACGGGCACTGATGCTCAGGAAGCAAGAGAAAAAGCTTTGCTCCAGGACACTCATCTCAGTTGGGTTTGTGTAGGTACCTGCCCAATGCTTTGCAAGATGTCTTCTGTTAGAAAAATACCATTTTAAACCAAAATGCAATAATTTTTGACAGCAAACCTCTAGGGGTAATACTAGGAGAGAGTTCTTTGGAAGATGAAGGGAATGTTATCACTGCATAGCATTATCTCATGGAAGGGTCTCGCTGATATAGGCAAGTACAAGTCACTGGAAGTGGTCTGGTGGTAGAACAAGAGGCCCAGACACAACCTGGAGCATTAGAATGAATGAAAAACCTTTTCATCATGTGGATAAACAAATCTTGAAGAAGGCATCAGAGATGCAGGGAATCTCCACGCTCTGAGCAGCCTGATCTCACCTACTTGGAACAGAGTTTTGAAGTGCACAAAGTCCATTTGGGTGTCCATCCCAAAATTATAATTTTAAATGATTCCATAAATGTGACCAGCTGAAACCCACATGTGTACCTCAAGAAAAAAAAAAAAAAATCCTTACAAGAAAAGTAGTAGTAGTCCTGCCCTCCTTGCTTGCACCTCTGCTCCTAGATGTATGTTGCCTTCTTCACTGTGTTTATTCTGGTGCTCATTGAGCCTTCCATGGGGCTGCCCTGGCCCCCAGCCCCAGAGTGCTGACAGGAGGTGGTGCAGGCTTGGGGAAAGTCGGCTCTATCACACTGAGGATGGTCACGGTGTTTGGAGTGGCTGGGATGTGGCAGAGAAGCGCCCTTCTTCCTTTCGGCGATGATGACCTGCTCGATTTTAGCTGGAGACGATGTTTTCCCCTGCCCCTAGTGAGGTGCCCGCGGTGTGAGTCATCCCCACAGCAAGAAGCACAGCACTCCCAGCCGCAGCAGCATCCATAGTGCGGCGGGGCAGCTCCTCCTGTGTGGGGCGATTATGTCTAAGGAACTCACTGGAAGTATTAGGAGCCCCTAACACCTGTGTGCTCACGGTACAGGCACTAGAACAGGTTTCGCTCTGTTTTCCAAGGGAGCTGCGCAGGGAGCTGCTCCATCCCAGACGTGTCACTGCCATCCAGCGGGCTCTGCTGGAAGTGTCCTTCCCTGCCCTCGGCGGGTGGCAGGACCTGTCCTACCCGTGCGTGTCCCTGCTGTGCTCTGTCCCCCGGCCCTTGCAGACGGAGCTGCAGCTGCCAGGACACTGCCCAGCGGAGCCCAGGGTCGCTTGTGCCAGGGCGGGTGATCAAGGTGTCTTTTCTTCGCATGACCAAAGACACTGTGTTTATCCCCTGCCACATGAGGCTGTTGAGATAAAGCCTGCTTGGGGGCTTTTTCTCCTCAGAGAGTAATCCAGGCCCTCTTCTGAGCAGGCTGTGTGGTTTAACCCCAGCCACCAACTTGGCCCAACCTCCACCCACCAGTGGGACGGGGGAGAGAGCTGTGAAAGTGAGAAAACTCGTGGGCTGAGGTAAAGACAGTTCAACAGGCAAAGCAAAAGCTGTGCATAGAAGCAAAGCAGAACAAGGAATTAATCCATCTCTCCCCATGGGCCTGCAGGTGTTTGGCCATCCCCAGGAGAGCCGGGTTCTGTCACACAAAATAGTGACTTGGGAAGACAAGTCACTTCACAACCACAACACAACCACTCCCAATGTCCCCTCTGCTTCATTCTTCTCCCTCTGCTTTATATGTTGAGCATGGTGCCATGTGGTATGCAATGTCCTGTTGGTCTTCTGGGGTCAGCTGTCCTGGCTGTGTCCTTTCCCAATTTCTTGTGCACTCTTGTGCGCCTCCAGCTCCCTCTCTGGCAGGGTGGAGTGAGGAGCAGAAAAGCCCTTGACTCTATGTGAGCACTGCTCAGCAATAACGAAATCATCCCTGTGTAATCAGCACTGTTTCCAGCACAAGTCCAAACCATGGCATCATACATGCTACTGTGATGAAAATTAACCCTGCCCCAACCAAAGCCAGCACAGAGGACCAATGGATACACCGAGGAGGCTGGTTACACCCCCACAGGGCATAAGACTACTTTGTCAGCTCCTGCTTTCCCACTTTGCAAGCTGCTGGTGTGGATGGTTTTCTCCAGACCATCTGAGGACCATCTGGCAGCAGCAGCCTGGTGTGAGCTCTAACAGGGCCTCTGCTAGACTGGGCCGCCGTATGGACTGCAGCTTTTCCACAGGAGTGGTGCTCAGAGTAATGAATAATTCAGACCCTGAACCAGAGCTCTGTCCTGCAGGCAGGGATGGCAGACACTGCTCAGGGAGGGACTTGGGCTTCCTGTGCGCTGGAGGAGGGAAAAGCCTGTCTTAGCATGGACCCGGGGGCTGCCTCCCTGCTCCCAGGCATCACTAGAGGGAGACGGAGCACTGTCTCGTGGCACTGCCCAGAGGACGCTCCTTAAGCACCATTTTCCATCGCTTGTCTTTCTGTTTGAGATTATTAGTGGGAAGTACGACATGGCGGAGTCTGCTGGGGCCCACGGGGCTCGCTGGGCACTTGGCACCTTCTGCTGGGAGCTCGCTGGGCTGGCCTTGCCTTGCCCCCGGGGCAGCAGGCCTGGCCCAGCACGAACGCACCCAGGCCCTAATGGAGTGACTGTCTCAGGGTCTGAGGCGAACGTGTCAGGGTCCATGAGGAAGAGTCGGCTGTGAAGGGCTTGGGAGGCTGAAGGGAAAAGCAGAAAGGGGTGCCACCAAGCAGAAGGGACAGTGAGGGGGGGCACGGACACAAAGAGCTGAGCATGGCTGAACCGCGGTAGAAAAACAGAGTTTGAAGACAAAAATCTGTTCTTGCTGAACAATATTCATATAGATACAGCCAGCAGTGACCACTTTTCCCATATACAGTAGATACCCTGGTTGAAGTAGGGGGTGGGTGGGAGCTGAGGGGAGCCAGAGGGAGGACAGCAGGTGGTGGCAGCCACTCCTGCCAGGCCACATCAGATCAGAAGGGACCACCGGGCAGAACTGGGGCTTACCTCACAGAACTTCGTCTGAAGGTAAAGTTTCTAGAAGCTGTCTCATCTCCCAGTCCAAGCAGCAGAGAAAGACACCCACATAAGGCAACTCACTGTCTCTTGGGGCTGATGTCTGAGATAGATGGTGTGATGATTCATGCTCTCAATTTACTGTCTGTATTGGCTACAGAAGGAGCCCACACACCTCACCAAGAAGAGCTGCCTTGTTGCTGGCTTGTGCTGCACAGACTGAGCAAAGCTTCTAATTGGATCTGCTGTGTATCTTTGCCCACTCCACACCTACCTGTTTATCCTCCATCACACATAAAAAAGCACATTTTCCAGCAGGGCACCTGCCAGGCATACCAAAGACTGGGCAAGTGCACTACTTGCACAGATTTTGTAGTTTCTGATTTGAATTCACCTGGGTGTAGGTTCTAGTAACAAGTCCTCACAGTATGTTTCTCTCCTGCTGTTTTCTACACATGAGTTTATTTAATCACTATATTTAAATGCGCTCTCAATTTACATTGTGACAGAATTTCAGTCCTCTTGCCATCGTCAAGACTTTTGAAGTCTTTGAAAACAGCATTGCCAGCAGAACAGTTTGCTTGGTTCCAGTGTTGGACTCATTAACACTACTCCCAGGATCAAGAATATCTCTCTGATCACATGTGTTTTTCCCTTGGGTGCAAATTCAGTCTCATCACATCATGCTGGGAGCTGAGCTGTTGAACCACTATAACTGTTGTGTTGTTGTACTGGTGAGGTTTTCTGGAGAGATTTCACAGCATATGTCTAATATTTTTGTCTATAGGTTTGTAAATTTACTTTGGTTGTGTTAGAAATACGTTTTTACATAACGCTTTTAAGACAAATAGTAGTATTGGAAGTTTTGCCCCCGATTTTTTTTTTCATGAAATAAGGACTTTTGAGAAAGTTTAATTTTGTGTCTTCTCTATTTCACTTCCTATGCGTCTTTAATTTCAGCATTATATTTGCCTCTCCTCCTGCTTTTTTGAGAACAGATGTGCAGATACAGATGAATCTGCATATCTCAGACATTTATTTCCTAGTCTTTTTCATGTGGATTCTATTCCCAATTCAAAGTTTAAGCAAGCTGGAGTGCTTGCATTTTGAAATACGTATGCCACATTACATGAGAAGATTATTAGCAAACAGCATGCAATCCCGCTATCATGCTGTTCTCAGCAGTTATTTTTCCATGGCACATTTTATTTTTAAATTTATGTGACTTCTAGTGTAATTCTATCTTATGTATATAATTGCTACAAATTCTATTTGAGATATTCTGGTTGTTTCCTTCAAACTTTGTACTGGAGATAATAAGAACATACCAGTACCAGGACTGGAAGCAGGAGATGCCTGGGAAGGGGGGGACTTTGTTACTCTATTTTACCGACAGACAAATCAATTTTCCTTCTTCTATTTGGTTTATCCTCTTGTCAAATAATGACAGCTGCTGTGCCATACTGCCATAACTCGTAAAATTGTTTGAGACCTGTGAACAGGAAATGCATTTAATAAGCAGGAACTTATGATTAGAAAAGAACAATTTGCAATATATCAGCTGTGAGTGTGCATAAAAAGGTGAGGCAAAATGCGTGCAATTGTCCTCATGATGCCACCACAGCCCTGGGTAAAAAAAAAAACAAACCAGAAGTGCTGTTCTGCAAAGAAGCAGCAGTGGATTAAGAGGAGGGAGTGCTGGTGTCTGACAAACAGCTGGCTCTGCTCCAAGGACCACACCAGCCCAGGATGCTCCAGCCTGGCTGGCAGCATGATGGAGTCACCTCCCTTTAGCTGCCAGGATGTCTGGCCTGGCCACAGAAACCCCTGTGCTCTCCTCCAAGAGTGTCACTTCTGCCTCTGTGGGTCCACCAAATTTTTCACAACCTGTGCCTTCAGCAAGGCTTGTCTGCCTGCCCTGCCCAGATGTGCCAGTTCTCAGTGAGACTGGCTTCCTGCGTGCAAACCAAACTTCTCATCACGGGAAATCATTGCCCAGAGACCTGAAAAACCACCTGCAGCTTTCTCACAGACCATCCACAATGTTGAGGTACTACAAGTCTCTGTTTTTCCAGCTCCAGGAAGCTAAACCTGGCTAAACAGAGCCCCCCATCCTTCCCTGCTGAGTGAGAGTGATGCATCAGTGCCACAGCCTCCCAGAGCCCTTTCCCAAGGAGCTGGTGTTGCTCTGTGTGCTGTCTCAAATTTCAAGGAAATGATCATCTATGGAATTGACAGAGTAGGTCATTAGGGAGTGGGGGGAAGGAAAAGAAAAAGAAAGATGAAAAAAATGACAAGAAAAAAAAAGGAAAGTGAAAACAAAAGGAATAAGAGAAGAAAAATAATAAGAAGAAAAGGAAAATAAAAATAGAAAGAGAAAAATGACATAGGAATGAAAAAACCCGAAAGGAAATGCCCCAATCCTCAGGATCAATACAGTAAAGACAGCAGCAGCCAGTTGACATTTGTCACCTTGTCACTGCATCACCTGTCATTGCTCAGCCTGAAAATCAAAATGGTGGAGGGACTGTGACTGCAGGTCATTCCAAACCTTCTCTTTGGCAACATCTGGCTGAGCAACTTCAAGTACTTGCCAAAGGATCTGAGGCATCATTGGAGACGTTGCCATTACCAAGAGAGCTGCAGCTGGTTTTCCTCAGGTCATCCAAGGTGAGGCTCCTCTCCAGAAATCTTCTCTGAAGCAGGACCCATCTCACACTAGGCAATGGCCAGGCTCCTTAGCTGAGCTCCATGTGAGCCTCCTTGTTGTACTTTGAGCAATGAGTCATCATGGCTCCTTCTGATTCCCAGCTGCACAGCTGGTGCTCCCCAAAAACCCTGGGATGTCTGCTGCACTCCTGCTGACACCCACAGTTCTCTCAGTTGGGATGAACTCTCTTTGGTCTGCCTGACCCTTTCTCTGCTGCATGTGCTGTCTCCTTCACTCCTTTGCCTCACCACACAGTTTCAGAGGCTTTCGGGGACCACAGCAGCTTCTGCTTATTTCTCCCAGAAGAAATCCAAGCCATGCCCCTGTGTGTCAGCCCTCCGCCTGCCCATCCAACACCCCGTAGTATTCACACATGGGTTAAAAATGCATGAGACAATTGTTATGAGTGGATGATGTGGGTTTAAATCCGCTCTTGCCTATTGCCCAGGCCTCTGGCAGCAGGCAGTAGCTGTGTGGAGGTGGCCTGTGCCCCAAAATCCACTCTGATTTACAAGTTCTTTGATAATGGCTGACTCAGTCTATTAAAAAATGGATTATTTATTAATAGACACAAAAATAACAGGCATAAGACTTAAAACAGATTATTACTACACAGGGATGAGATGAAAGGGTAATACTAGTATATACACACAGAGTTAAAGGTACCATAAAATTACAGCTAGCTAAGAAATAGTACAGTTTAGGATCCATTGTTTCTTACCACCACTTTCTCAAGGGGGTAGGCATCGAAATCCTCTCTCTCAATCCCTGGGGAAGCGACCTGGAGTTGCATCCAGCTCCAGGGAGAAATCTTCTCACAGTCCTCATGGAGGGTGTAAGGGACTTCTGCTTTGTGATAACTTGTGTGGGCTTTTATAGACATAAGAACTGTGTCTTTTGGTCAAGAATATTCCTTTCATCTCTTCCCATATTTGCTTTGCAGACTGAGATGTTGATTCTTAGCTGTACCTGAGCCTCTTTGGCATCAGAGATAGCTCATGCTGGGCCTGTGACCCGCCCGAGTTATCTCTTGTGTGTGCACCAGCCATCTCTGGTAGAGAGGGGGATCGTCCTGCCATTGCAAGATAGCTTGCATGCAGCAAGACTGGATTGTGCCTACGAGAGCAAAATCTGGTAGCAGTTAACTTGCATGGAGGACATCATGTGCCCTGTACTTTGTGGATTTGCTTCTGTTATTTCCAATACACATGCAAATATCCACCCTCATCTCCACATCTCCTAATTAGGGAAGCTTTGGGATTCACAGTCATTGTATTTAGTAGATGTCTGTGAATAAACTTTAAAATATCAAGATTCCAGGGCACAAAAGTTCTTTCATAGCCTTCATTCAGAATTGGGCTTCTGCTGCATTCTTGCCATTTTAAAAAGACCCTGATCTTGAACACGACATCTTGTGATGCACAAATTGGCTACAGGAAAAGGTTTCTAAACCAACATAACTCCTTATTGATAATACAATAGTTGTATTTTATCTACAGATCTCTGATCTAGGAAGTCATTATTTTTCAGAGCCTTTGCCATAGGAAGGGAGAAACACTGCACGGCATTGTTCAACATTGTTGTGTAAGAACAGCATATTATTTTATAATATTTTCATAACCTAGGTCTGTTCCAAGTACCAACTGGAACATGCAGGAGTAGTTTTAAACACTAGCTACAAATTCCCCATTGGCACCCGCTTCAAAATAGTGAAACCTCATATGCAATTCTCATCTAATCTGAAATGCACATATTTATACAGAGCCTTGCAGGACTCCAAGGAATCTGTTGAGATTTATCAAGTGCTTGTCCCAAATTCAGAAATTATGTTTATGCTCACCTAGCCAATGGGCTTCTCTGCTACAGGAACCCTTTTGACACAGTTCCTTCCCCAGTCCCCCCACCCTCCTCCCGTTTCCCTGTTTATTCTCCTGCACTTTGGCATTTCTGGCTGTGTGCCTCCATATTCCCACATGACCTTTTGGGAACAGCAGGTCACAATGTCTGCTGAGCCATTCACCCCTTGTTGTGTGAGTGTGTGGTGCTGGAGGAGCATGTCTTCAATTCACAAAGAAAAGCCTGTTTATTTTTCTAGGTCTTTATGGCACAGGGTAAGTGATTCTGAGGACAGCCAAATTCCTGTTGTATTTAGAAAGTGGCTCCTTTAATTTAAGCAAGAAAAACCTTGCCTTACATCACAGTTATTTTCATAACAGACCTAGAATCTTTGTATAAATTATATTTCTTTTTATTCTACACTAATTACTTAACTGATACAGCACTATGTAAAGTGCTGACTAAACCAGTCCCATAACCTGCTCCCCAAAATTCACTCTTCCCATGCAAACCTACTCCTATCATTTCTCTCCTCCACTAGAAACCTTTCAAAACACATAGGTCAGCCATGTGAAGTAATTTTTCTAGTTTCTATGCTGAGTCTATGCTGCAGAAGTGAATCCCATTGTGGCAGGGCTCAGGCTGGGCACTGGTGCCGCTCTCAGCAAAAGACATGGCTTTAGCAACGTGGGGCATCCCTGCGGTTTTCACAAACTGGGGGTTGAGGTGAGGAAAGATCCCTCCTCTTCAACACAAGCAGATACAGCAGCAGGGCCCTCTCCATGCATTGCGGAGATGAAGAAACTTGCAGGAGAAAAACTTGCAATTAGTAACAATAAATGACAATGCTCACACTTGTCACCGCCCCACTGTGCTCATGCCTTCAGGTGGGTGCACCTCTGGCAATGTCAGTCTGTGGCAGATATAGCCCAGGGCAACCAGGGCAGCCCTATAAAGACGGCACATCTATTCTTCCCTACATTGGGGTCCTGTTTTACAGCTTCTCTTCGCAGCTGCGAGAGGCTGCTTTCTCAAAACAGAAGGTCAGAGGTGAGCCTGAGAGTAACAACTTCATCTAAAGTGTTTGTCCGCACAGATATAGAGGAGAGACGTTGATGCTGTTTTCAGCCAGCCTAATTAACAGGAATCCCACTCCCTCTCTGTATTTTAAGATGAGGTAGCACCAAAGTCTTCTATGCAGTACTTTGGTTTTTGCCTCTAGCACAGAGAATTTAAGGCTCTCTCATGGCTGTTCTGTGGGCTTGTAGCTTCTTTCAAGCTTGTTTGTACTGCAGAGAGAGCTCTGAGTTCAGAGCTGCTGTTTGACAGCCAGTGGAAATGGATGTTGCAGGGTTCTGAAGGTCAGCTCGAACTAGCAGGAGAGGTGTAACCACAGTGCCCAACACTGCTGCAGGAGGCTAGATGTACTTTCCACCAGCCAGTCTCCAGACTAATCAAACCTCTCAACAATATTTCTTAAAGTCCCTTTGACACCGATTTTCTGCTGTGACTGCATGTGAAAGCTGCAGGGGAGTGCCTCTGTATCGTCACAGGCACACACAAGGTAGAGAACAGTTCCAAGAGCTAAGCTTCCCCTCAGGATTCTGGATGAAAGACTGCTGTAACCTAAAATGGATGCAAAGCCAAAGCACCAAAAATATAGCTGATATGAACTTGCTGTCAGCTCCTCTTCCAGACACATTTTGTCCTCAGTTCCTTCCTACACTACTTCAGGCACTGCAGTGCCATCAGGCTGAGTTATTATTCCTTTTTGTTTGCTTGAATGAAGGCCTTAGACTTTGGTCTCAGGTCTCATCACACCAGGACACTGAACATACATGTAAGGAACAAAAATCAAGGTTTCGACCAAAAAAAAACCTACTTGGACATAAAACTCAACAAAATTTTTTTTTTTGCTCTTAGGAATGGGTTTTTGTGGCTTTGTAGAATCATTTTTATACTCATTTTCAGGACATAGAGCATATATTAGCCCTGGATAAAGTGCAAATTTAAGTACTGTAAAGGACTTGGATGTGCACGGACTGGCATGACAGGTGTCTGTCCACTAGCAGCCATCCTAGATATTTTCAGAGATAGAGATGCTTCAGAGAATGTGCTGAGCTAGAGAATTCAGTATGTGGGCAGGACAGTTGAAGCTGTTTCTCTTGCTGGCCAGAGAAAAAATGTTGGCTCAGGATAACCTGCAGTGTGGTTGGTCTCTGTGGACTCCTTGAGGCCAGGTTATGGTTTTCCTTGCTGGCAGTTGTACTGACGTGGAGGTGAATAGTGCTGGGTGACTGGAGAGTGAGGGGTGTTGGCTCATAAGGTGGAGAAAAAGAGCTGGAAACATGCAGACAGTGCTGGTAAGTGTCCTGTCAGCTACAAGCAATCAAACAACTTTCTGCTGACTTTTCTTTCTTTGCCTTGAGGGTTGTTTTGAGAAACAGATTTCTTCTGTGGTTCTAACCAATATTTTCCACAGGGCCGAGGAAAGTGGAAGGTAAATGGTGGAGTGAGCACCACCAGCCAAACTGCAAACAGTGCCCAAGAAAGAAACCAAAGAGGCAAGATTGGAAGGCTCTCTCAGACTGCTCTTTCTCTCACACCTCCCCCTGGGCTCAGAAGATCATGAGGACATGGGGGCTGGTTCCTGAAGCGTGCTGTGCTTGCCAGAAAGCCCTGGCTGTGTTGAAGCAGAGTGGAGTTGTTGAAGCCAACATTCAGGTTACCGCGTTAAGACAGAAGCAAGGAACAAGTCCACATTTAATTAAAATAATACATTTATTTGGGGTTATGCAAGTATCATGTGGTAACCGAGGTGCAAAGCTGAAAGGTGCCTGTGTGACAGGGGTGTTACACTCAGATTTTAGCAAGCTTCTACCAACTCTACACACAGTACTCCCTGGGCATCCTCGCCAGTGTATGCTCTCAGAATTGCCCTCCCCAACAGTGATGTGATCTCTGATTTATTCTGTGGCTAAAATTCAGCCTTGGTGGCCTTTCTGGTGAGAAATTATTCTGGTTTTAACAGTACCCTCTTGTGTACAGTACTCCAACATGAAGCTTTCTGCACTCTTTCCCTGCCTGGTGCCTTTTTCTGTGTATCAGTCTCACTTGGACTTGCTCTCTGAGAGATGTTTCCCACTATGACAGAGCATCTTCAGCTGTAACCTCCCATGCTGTGGAGCTGAGACCCCACTACTGGAGGCTGGAGAATTTGTTTTTAACTTTTTTTGTCTTCCTCTGAGATATTCCCTTTTTTTTTATCATAACATAAAAACCAGAGCAGACAAAAGTCAAGCACAGATGTATATATTTAATTTCTGCAGTTTCCCAAATCTCACAGAGGACACACCAGTGTTCCTACATAAGGACTTTTCACTGCAGAGCAATCCTATCCTAATTTTGCATTTATTATTTCTTTCTCCAGCAGCAATTGCTTCCCTGATCTAGATGGGAGTCCATAAGGAGGGTGTTAATCAGCTGTGGCTGTGCCCTGTGTGGCTACGAAATGCAACCACCTCCAACTTCTTGTGCTTCTCTGTGCTCATCGAGTGGCAGGGACATCCTGAATGGGTATTGTCAATTCCAGGCAGCCCTTGCACATTCTGCCTCAAATAATTTTGATGAGTATTTTTCCATCAAAGCCTGTAATGTAATTGAAATTGAAAACTTTTGTGAAACAGCTTGGTCGATTTTGGACCAAAATCTCAACATGAAAAGTGGGAATAAGTAACCTAGTGTAGTTCTGAAAAACAGATAGCAAAGACAGAAAGTTTAATTTGTGCACATTAGCTTACTATGTTTCTGCCTTTTTAAATATTCACTTATCCCTCTTTTTTAATATTGTCTCACTTTCACAGCAGGATGACAAAAGGAACCATTCCAAAAAAAGCATGAAGAAAACCAGATTTTTTTTCTTATTTCTCTTCACATTTTAAACGTCAAGTGAAAACTGAGAGTTGATGTGAAACAAATGTCAGTTTTATTCTTATATTTTATGTAAAGAAACCAAACACTTGAGTGTGGGGAAAGAGGAGGGAATTGGAAGAAGCCACATTTTTCATCAGGCACCCTTAAGGTATCTCGACTGTAACACCGATATCCAATTTTCCAAACACAACTTAGAAGTAAAGGAGAACAGCAGCTGCCAGTCTCCTCTGACTCTTTCAGCACCCTCCCTCAATTGCTCAGAACAGTGTAATTTGTTTTCCTCAGCTCATATTCAAAATTCAGACAAAGGAAACTTTTGGCACTCATCCTGGACAAAGCAATAGGCAAGGAGTGCAGTGGGGTGGAGGTGTGCAGCTCCTGGAAGCTCTGCTCTGCTCTGGGAAGGATCCTGGAGGTGCAGTGGCCACGTGTGCCACCAAGCACTGTGCCCTGAAGAACACAGGACTGATACACGACTTATGCCCTGAATGTCCTCCTGGGTGCTACTGCTCTGCCCTGCAGACGTGTGGATTGCAGTAACTTGGGTTACTCCACTGCCTGCAAAAAGCACATTCCTTGCTGTGCAAGTAACAATCACACCTGAAAATTATAATCACCAATGTTTTTCTGAATAACTTAAACTGTAACAGAATAATTTTTCTGTAACTTAGATTTTACAGCAGACTAGTTGAAATAAAACATCCCCTCTCCCAAGTCTGGATCTGTGAGCACGCGGAGTTTGCCCAGCTTGCCTTGGCTCCAGCCATCTGTGCTGTCTGGACTCCCCAGAGGAAGGGGAGAGCTCTCACTAAGGGAGAGCAGCAAAACCTCAATAAACAGCAGCATTCCTCTCCTAAGCCATGGACAAGGATCTCCACCTATGAGAATGCACTACAGGATGATGAACAGCACAAGCCTGACAGCCCAGGAGATCCCCGTTCGCATTCCATGGTTTGCCCACGTCTGCTCCATAGCCCAGACACTCTTTCATAGATTGGCTCACGCTGCTCTGAGGAAAACAGAGAGGAATTTTCCACCATTGCTATCAGGGGTTAGCCACAGCAACGCGAGAGTCTGGCTGTCAGACAGCTTCCAGCTGGAAGCAGAGCTTTCAGCACAGTGTCATCTAACCCTTCTGGGAGCAAGTGTCAGGAAAGCAGCCCAGAGAAATGCAACTCCTCAACCACCCCTAATGATGGGTGGTGCTACTTGGATAAGTTGCATCCTGAGGAATATACTCGTCCTGATGTTTAGGGATCAGAATAAGCCTTGAATGTTTCCATCTTCCATTTTCCATCTTCAATGGTTATAACTTTTTGAAGGTCATTCCTACACTGCAAGACTGCTGGAGAAATGTGAAATCAGCACTGCTTTTAACTCATTTTTTTAAAAAGCCTCAAAGATTGGGTATTGTTTCTGTAAAATGAAAAGGCAATTATGTGTCCAATGGACCAGGTTAAATTATTTCAGTCTCAGCTCACCTTGAAAATAAACATTTTCTTCCTCATTTAATTTCTCTGGCATATGATTCGTTTCTCCTTATCTTCATCTAGGCAAAAAAAGCTCCTGTGATTGACAGCACAGAGAGCAACAGATGGTGCTGCTTTTGTTCAAGCAAGACTGAGAGAAATAAGGCTATTCAACAGCATTGCTCTATCTCTTCAGTCCTTTTTTTTTGTGACGAGTTGTGTCACTACCTTTTAAGTCAACTATTCAGATACACACCAACTTTAAATTTTAAAAAAATAAAACAAAACCACAAAATAACCCCTATTTCTAGTCTTGTGTTCTTTACTGATACCTCTCACAAGCTTAAAAGCAGATTGTTTCTCACACAAGCATCCGTAAGTGTGCTGTAGTGTCTAGAAAGCCATTCATGGCGCAAAATTCCCTGGTGATTGCACAAGGTTGATGGCACTACTCCTTACACTGTGCCATGTAATGCATGAGGGAGGCAAAAAAAGCCCAACAATTTTCACAAGTGCAAAATAAGTTAGTTGCTTAAGTATGTGTCCAGACACTATTTTGAAATGGATTGGCATAAGAGAGTAATTTAGATAAAAAGTGTTCTGCAAGTTTCTGCCGTGGATTTCTCAAACAATGGATCTGTGCAGTCAAAATACAGCAGGGCTGGCAAGCAAAGCCCCAGTAACCTTTACGCACAGAAAATGCCCTGTGTAAAGGAGAATTTCAAGTTATTAATCTGTGGTTTTGGTCATCTAAACTAGCGATCTCTCTATGTTTTCTCATCTTGCTCTTTCCCTCTCAGAAACATATCCAATCCACATGGCTGCTTAGACACATCCTCCTCTTGAAGGCCAGAGGAAGTTTCTGAATGACCTTCACAAGCCTCCACAAGCAGCTCTGAGATACAGCTTAGTATTGAATTCCCAAATTCTCCCAGGTCCTTAGGGCCAGCAGCAGCTGCTTGAGCCCCTTCAGCATCCTACCTGCTGAGCACAGAGTGCAGCTCCTGAAGTAGCCCCAGACCAGAAAAGCAACATAAACTCTTGGCTGAGTGAAGGAAGATGAAAACACAGGTTTAAGGACTTTGATCAGGTGGGACCAGAACTGGAAGTTTGGTTCTATACCGGAGAAAACAGAGTGAACATGTCACCCACGCCCACCCCTGTGACCATCACAGAGACGGCACAGGGAGAGCAGCTGCCGGCAGTGCTTGCCAGCAGCAGCTCCAGCTGGCCCAAGCTCCCTGGCAACATCCTCCCACAGACCCCACTCCTGTGTCTCACGCCAGGTTCAGTTCCAGTTTTTCCTCAATTAAAAGGGAAGTGTGGCACCAGGCAGGATCTGTCTCCTTCGTCACCAGGCTGCAGGCACGCAATGCACTCCGGGCACGGAGACAAGTGGGGCTGCCTCCTCTCTCTGCTGACGAAGCTTGTATCAAATAATGAGTATTTTAGATAGCTGGGTCTGGCCTCAGCTGAAAATTCCTTTCTCCTTTTTTGCCCTCCTTGTCTTCCCTCTGCTCCAGCGTTAGTGCACTGCAGGGATCCACACTGGGCAGTGCTGGAAAATCCTGTAGCAGCACCTGCTGCACTGCTCACTGCTCATGGAGCATCCTACTTGCTTTGATAGTAAGGTCAGACCACTAGAAATTCTGGTCATTTTGGATTTCCCTTCCGCAGAAGCAAATATTTCCTCTCTGCAGTGCCCATCATAGCAGGATCTCATGTCACATGGCAAATTCCTTCAAGGCACAAACCTCCGTTTGGATGCCGAAATTAATTTACAGCAGGACCTCAGACTGAGCCAAGCAGAGGAGTGTGTTTTAAAAGAAATTTGCTCATGTGGTAGGCACTCTCTGGCTGATACTGTTTTCACTGAGGACTCAGTTCAGGCATGCTTCTAGGAAAGAGGCAGATGAGGTCCCTTTCCCCAGTGCCTGCTGTGCTGAAGGGGGCTGGCACAGCTGTGTTTGACAGAAGCTGCGAGCCTAGCAAAGTGTTTACAGCCGACTAAAACTTTAGCAGATCATGTCAGATTCTCCCAGCTCCAGCTACATTCACTGCTGTGGGATGCTAAATCTGTGATTCTAGCTCGCACAGGCACTTCTCTCCTGCGGGGTTGAATGAACACCTTTAGAGTCAGTCTTTGATGCTCCTATTTGCTCTGCCTGCATAACCTCCTGGCATCCTTCTGCTGAAGGGAATTGATTTTTCCATGTGCTTGCCTATTTCCTAGGACACAGGTAAACTGTGCCACGTGGAATGTTTCAGGAGGCAGGGGGAAACAGGAATGAGAATCCCATCAGCTCTAGCACACAGTAACATTATCACTTTAAGAAATTACTTTAAAGGATTGAGTTTTATCTTTCAGAGGCACCCTGAGAAGAGCAGTTTTTGCCTGAAAAAAACCCCAAAAAACTTAAAGATGGGATCTGTGGCTGGTCTCTTGCATCAATTTTGACAGAAGACAAGTGAAACTGAGTCTCCAGAGGAGCTAAAAACAGCTGCCCTGGAGAGAGGGGGTAAAATTTGCCCCAGCCCCTCCTCAGCCAGTGGGGATGACCTTGGCCAGTCCCATCCGAGTTCCCTAGTGGGGTTGTGGTGCACCAGCTTCCCCCAGGCAGGCAGGCAGGCAGGCAGGCAGGCAGGCAGGCTCTGCTGGCTTTGCTGCTGCAACAGCAGACGAATGTCCAAGGGCTGCTGTGGGGTGCAGAGTTTCTGCCCCTTGCTCACCCTCGTGATGCTGCTGCACCCTGGCAGAAGCAGATGCCTGCTTCACCCAAGGCTACAGCTGGCCATGGGGTGCAGCAAAACAAAGGAGCTGATGGCAGTGATAGCAATGCTTTTCCTTTATCCCCATAACTCAGCCTGAGGTGGAGGCTGGGCTTGTTGCCTTGTGCATTGGGAGTGTCTCTGCTCAGAGATTTGCTAACAATCCTGTGGCTGAGACTCTCATAAAAATACTCAGGTTTCTTTCCCACCAGAAACTGAATTTGACATTATTGAAGAAGTTAATAGAAATTACAGATGTGGAGTGAAACTTGCTGAGCCAAAAGTGTCCCATTGCAGATGAACTCTTGGCCATAATTCAATGTCCCATCTGTTTTTCTTATGAACTAATGAGCTACATTAAAATCAGATCATTCATTTAATGTCTGCTTTAGCAGCTTCTGTGTCCTGAGGTTCTGAGGCTTTTCTAGAATTATGCTAGAGAAATCAGCTCTCTTTATTTCTCTCCAAAGCCTGTGTTGCCTGAGTGAATCTGAGCCATATATGAAAAAAATGATACCTCCTATGAACACATCCAGACTTCCACTCATAGAAACATAGACTGGTTTGGATTGGAAGTGGCTTGTAATGGTCACCTACTCCAATCCCCTGCAATTCAATCTGATTTTGAATGTTTCAAGGCATGGAGAATCTACCACCCCTTTGGGCAACCTGTCCTAATGTTTCACCACCACCACCTTTGTCTTTATATCTAATTTAAGTCAAACCTCCTTTATTTTAAGGACCCTTGTCCTATCACAGCAGATCCTGCTAAAAAGTCTGTCTTCATCTTTTTTACAAGCCTCCTTTATGTATTGAAAGGTCACAAGAAGGTTTCAGGAGCCTTCTCTTCTCTGTGCTGAACAATTTCCTCTCTCTCAGCCTGTCTTTACAAGAGACGTGCACCAGCCCTCTGACAATTTTCATTCTCACCAGACAAGAGACCCTACCTTGTTATCTTTAAATTGCCAAATATGCCAAGATGATTGGCTTAGCTAAAAAAAACATTAAAGCTATTTTTCTCTTAAATAGAAACAGTAATAAGTTAACAAAAAAATTAAATTAATTAATACACCTTAGCAGCAATTGATTTGGAACACAAGACTTAACTCTGTCAGCTTTTACCTGGTAAGGCTTGTAAAAAGAAATGCTTTCTTTCCAAAAAGCATTATTAAAAATTAAAAGCAACATATCTTTCCACAGCATGTTCCTAACAAATTAAATTGATAGAGTTGTGCTGTGGGTGGCCATAACACAGCCATTACATTGGGAAGGTGGTTTTGAAACTGAATCTTCTGGTAGGAGATGACAGTAAAGGCACCAGCTCATAGTCCAACCATTTCTTAAATGAATGTAATACTTTTTACTTATTATTTGGAGTAAAACCCCAAGATGTGTACTCAAACCTGCACCTTTGCAGGGGTCATTTTCACCTGGAACCAGTGATGAGGCAGCTGTGACAGCACCTCACTGTCCAGGCTCTGTGTTTGGGGCTGTGTGGCTTACACTGTGCTGGGGAGGATTAATTGCTTATACACAGTCCTCAGCCTCTCATGTGACTTTTAGTTTTATGTTACAGAGAGAGACGCTTTTTGGCTGTCCTATTTGTTCCCAGCATGGGAAGAGCAAAGAAAAGATTTCTGCTGACCTCAGCAACAGAGTACAGAGCAATTGTGGGGTGGGCTGGCATGATCCACCATGTGGATCATGCCACTGCAGGCTTCAAAAACATCTAACCCTGGTTAAAAGCAACAGCCAGGCAAAGAGGAATGGAAGCAAAATGTAAGAAATTATCCCATTTAAGAAAGGTCACAGCTTTCCCCACCTATGAAAGATCAGTGAAAGCAAAAACCAGAACTGCTCTGTGAAGGATTTATCCACAATCCTACGACCCTATGGCTGTCTCTGATGGAAACACCACTGTCTGAGGCTGGGCCACCACCAAAAAGGCTATTCTAACCCACTTTGGGTTATCCAGAGCAATTGTCTTACCATGAAAGGGAAAAGACATGACTCCTAGTGTTGCTAGCAGAAAGAATTTGGCGAAATCCTTCAGTACCTGAAGGCCTAAAAATTAAGGGCAAAAACCTTAGGCACCACTGTTTTCACCCTTAATTTTTACACTGTCTGCTGACCTGCAGTCTTTTTGGTTTACTCTCTGACAGAACACTTTATTCATCTCGGTAAGCTGCGCTCGTGGAAATCGATTCACATGATGCATCCTCCCCCGAGGGCAGCACACCACGGGCTAGAGACACTGCCTCACTGTGCCTGCCAGCAGGAGAAGGGGCTCCTCCAGGACTGAAGGACTCTTCTCATCAGCTGACTTGTGCTGAAATGGTATCACTGCTCTCAGAGGCACCCTCGGCTCTGCACAGCACCTATTCCTACCACCCCTCTGTCCTGAAGAGGCTGTACTGAGGGATTTCACAGGTTAAAGCATCACTCCCTCGATACACAGCCGAAAGTAGGTTGCTCAGGTCCTTAACTGCAGCAAGGATGTGGCAGACTGCTCTTGTGTCTTTGATAAAGGGCAAATTCAAAATAATACAGACACTTGAAGGAGCAAGAGAAGTAGCTCTGCCTATGGCACTGCTCGAGAACTGTCCAGCTAAACCATTTAGGCCTAGCTTGCTTTTACTTCCACTTCACTCACTCCTAATCAGTCCAGGGCCTGTGTCTTGGTGTGACTTTATAATGTATCCCATATTGCCTACTCTATGCCCAGAAAATGAATTTTGTGCCTTTCTGTGCCTTTAAACTAAGCCCGAGAGGAGAGAGAGAGAAAAAAAACAGCCAGAAAAACTTTTTCAAAACAGTTCTGTACTTCAGAGTCACTACTCCTCTTTGTTATTCTTCTGCTGTAAAGAATGACAGCTGCTGCAGCAAAAAAGAGAAGAAGCACCCTTCCTTGCTTTCCAGCCAACTCTCAACTCTGTTTCTTCGAAAAGAGAAAGAATTTTCCTGAAACGTTAGTTTCTTCTTCTTCTCTTCTGAACTTGTTCAGAACACCAGAACATCAAAACCTTTCTGGGAGACCTTCCATCAGCCAGGAAGAAAAAGAAAAAGAAAGAAAAAAAGAAAAAGAAAGACCACACCCACAAAAATACTCTAAACTCTTCCAAGTTTGTCTCCACAGCAAAAAAACTTATTATTTAATATTATTTTTTGTGTGTTCATTAAATAATTTTTTTTTCCCTTCACTTTCCTCTGAAGAAATATTTCTTTTCCCAAATCTAGTAGAAAAAAAGTAACTACAATCTGCTTTCTACCAAAAAAATATTTTTCTCTAAATTTGTGTCAAACCAAGACAGGCTGTCATAAGGGGATGAGCACTTGATAACAAACGTGGCAGACAAAATCTGGACAAACTCCAGAAAGTCTTGCAAGAGCTGTCCCCTCAACCAGAGTCACCGCTGACAGTCCCAAGACCAAAGGCTGGATGTGGTAACAGGTCTAGACATGGTCTCTAAGTGTCTGGACCATTGTAGGAACATCTACCCTTTTCTATGGATGAATAAGGAATTCCTCAAGTGTATAAAGCCATTATATAAAAATATAATATAAACCCCCCCACCACCGTGATATAATATCCTTTTCAAACTACCTTTTCTTTTCTACTCCCTGTGAGTATTTAGAACCCAAATTAGGAAGACAAGCTTAGCTTTTCCTTGTAGGAAACTCATTCTTCTCTGTATAAATGGTGTTAGTTGGCTGGGCTTTAACCCAGCAAGGGCTGCCAGCCCTCTAAGAGAGGTTTACTTGTCTTCAGTCCATGTGGCTCCTTCCCAGTTCTTATTACAGCATAAATTTTAAAAAATATTTTTAGTTCAAACAGGCAAGCAATGAATGAAAGTGAATGTGCCAGATGTCCCTCTCCATTCTGTCCAGTCAATCCATTTTCTCCCTATTCCAGGGTAAACAGATGGTTGTGGGTGGGGTAGTTATCAGAAACCTTTTATAAGGAGATTAAACAAAGCAAAAAGCTGGGCCTGCAGCACATTGCAGCTTCTGGCTCTATACACCAGGTTGGCTTGGCTTGTTCTGATAAGTCCAACCTTTTTCCCCTCTTTCTAAGGTTGGCTTCTTAGCTCCCTTCCAGCTGGCCCATTAGGGGTATGTATTGTCGGTAGATAGGATGGACACCCCTCTTCCTGCCAGAGTCTGATTTATTTTATCCCTTTGTGACCCAGGCATGGTGACACAGGTTTTTTATCATTTTGACTGCAGCCTGGACACAGTGTGTTCACAAGCAAGGGCTTGGACCTTTCTGCTAATGATCTCAGCAGAGCTCACCAGAAAGTGGAAATCCAAACCCAGAGCACTTCTACTTTCCTGACAGCCCCACCCTTGACTGATGGTGTCCCATGTCCCAATACATGAATAAAACAGAGACTTGAATAATCAGATATAGAATCACAACAGTCAAGAACCATCCCAGAAACAAGATCTTACCACGTAAATGGATCATAGGTCAGCAGTAGTTCCTTTTCCTGCTGAGCCCAGGTAGGGAAGGGAGAACTGGGAGAGTTTGACCAGTAATATAGACTCCATTTTTCACTTGATAGTCTGCTTTCCTGAAGACATATTGTCTTTTATAGATCTTTGGAATCTGACAAACTCTGTTAAATCTGGAGCCTTAGAAATGATTTGTGTGACACAGGGTCATGTAAACTCTGGAATTCTGCTTACAGTCCCCAGACAAATATTTTACAGTTTATCCTTAAGCTCTCCTGAATATGAGAGCATGGTGAGAAAGTCTTTGTGCCTTTCATTGTGCAGGGCAGAAGGAATCTACGGGTCTGAAACTGCTTCCCACTCAAAACCAGCACACCTCACCTGAACTCACCACACCTCCTGCACGTGCAGAGTTTGAGCTGGATATGCAGTCAGAACAGGGGTTCTCAGAAGACATTCTTTACTGGTTGTTGGGTGGTTAAAACAACAAGTAGTTGTTTCTCTGCTATTTTAGCTGTGTACAATTTTGGTCCTTGTCAGGGCAAAGGCAATTGCAGAGAAGAGCATATTTCTAGTAATAAATGTAAACATTTTGAAACTTGAGGGGAAAAAAAAAGGTGAATTAAGATGAAGCCAAAGATTAGGGTTAGATCTTATTTAATACAAACCAGGATATCCATCCCTGATGAGAATGTTGACTGTGGCTGTTCTCTTGGCACTGTGTCTGTTCTCTCCCCGCCCTGCTTTCTTGGAAGTCACTGTGCTCTGGCTCTTCAATTAGAGACGGATAACTGATGCATTGCACACTGGAAAAAGCTTATCACGCTGCATTATTTGTTCCATCCCTGGAGCCCTATCACCACTGTGAAATCTATTTCTTCAAGTTTGAAAGGGACTTGGATAAACCACCTGGCCATCCTGTCTGGGACTGCCGACTGTCTGATCCAGGCAGTTTGTCACGGACCCGTGACAATGGCATTGATGGAGTGAATGTGTCTCTGGTGCATATTTTGGAGCAAGGGTTTGTGCAGATGAGCTGGCAGAGGCTGAGCTGTGTTTTGGAGGATCATCCAGACTGCAGCTCTGCTGTAGCTGGGAGGTCAGGCATGAGTTTCTGCCCATTTAGGGGATCCCTCAATTTAGGTATATGGAGGGTGTGAGAAAAATGGTTTTAAGCTGTAAAAACGGAGGGATGAGGTAGCAGTGGTAGTCCTACACTGCTGTAGTATATCATCTCAGGGTGCTTCCCTGGGCAAGACAAGAGGTGGTGGAGAGTAGATTGAGACACAGGACCTCAGCTCCAGCTCTCATAATTGGAAAGAAAATGCCAGTGTCAAGCAAGGCAAGAGGTTTTCCTGACTGATGGAAAAGTCAGATTTAGAGAGAATCCAGACATCATCTGCACTGGGTGAGAGCAGAAGACATGTAATGGAGCTGGATTTGCCCTGCTCTGGCTCTCTACAGCTAGTGATAGCATCCAATAACCAGGCTGGGAAACACCTATGAAACACACTTCTCTGCTGTATTCCCCAGGGAACTGATGTGGCTGCAAACCACACACAGCTTGGGTGCTACAAGCTGAACTGCACAAAGCCCTCACTGCGCCACCACTGTCTGCAGAGCCCAGTGGCTGTGGGTTACAGGAGAACAAAATGTTTAACCATGGAGGAGGTGATGCAAGGGCAGTGACTGCAAGTCCTTTTTGGGTGACAAACACCTTGAAAGCCCCATGAATCTGCCTTCCTCTTGCTGGCCTGCTCTGGAGGCTGTCTTGGGGGATGGTGGTGGGTTTTGCCTGAATCCCTGTTACTGACCAAAACTGCCACAGAAAAAGGACCAGATCACAGAAGGTTTCAATGAAAATACTTAATTTGTTCCTCTGGGTTTGCAGTGGTCAGCACAGAGGTGAGAAAAGGCTTCAAAGGTGCCAGGTTGAGGTCTGAGAACTCTGCCCAAGGCTGTTGTAGCAGTGAGCCAAAGGGCAGTGCAGTGCTGGGTGTCCTGCATTGGCACCAGAGAGAGGAGGATTTACCCCTGTGCTGCTGCAGGAGTGGTGGAAGTTCCAGGCAGACCAAGGGGGTGAGCAGCAGGAGGGAAATGTACCCAGGCTGTAATGAGCCCTGAGAGCTATAGTGGGGTGGGAATTTGCAGTTGGTCAGTGTGTCATGGTGGCATGGTGCAGGGTGACCCTCATCCCTTCAGCTGAGGCCTGTCTCTCTTACTGCAGTGGAGACTTGCTTGTCAGACTGCAGAAGCAGATTATCTCTGTGTCTGGTATGGAGGAATTATCACTGCAAACATGATTATTTGTAAGTGAGGGCACCATAAGTGTTTAATTACAGATGCAAGCCTGTCTGGGTCACAGAACACTTTAAAATCTTTTTTTATTAAAATACTTGTTTTGTTGCCTCTTGAAACAGTAGCCTTCAATTTTACATACCAACCTCACCAATAACCCACTTTCCCAATGTCAATATGAATAACATAATTGTAAGTGTCAGTCCCTTTCCTCATGGAGCAGTTTTTGTCTGCAGACAAGGTGGGAAGTAGCTTTCACTCAACAGCTTTTGCATTTTAGCTGATATCTCATTACCTGACATTAACAGACCCATGGTCTTCACTTCCTATTAGGCTGTTATTAGCAGATAGAGGCACATCCTGCTGCCAGAGACCAATGGGGCAAATATAGCGGCAGGCGTGTGTGAGTTCAGCTGGCAGAGGCTGGAAGGGTGATGCTAGGTGTGCAAATGCATAGCAAACAGGTAGGGAAGGGGTCAGATTTTATTTTCTCTGTCAGCATACCTGCAACACACACCAGCCTTGCACCTAAAAACAAAACCAAACCTTTTAGGTCAGTCCTCTTCTCATCCTCAGATCAGGAAGATATCTCCTTCTCAGCATGAAGCATTTTCAGTGTTTTATTCTAGCAGAAAGTTAATTCAAAGCTCAGCTATTTTGATGTCCTATTATTTTAGATTCAGGTCACATGTTTGAATGAGTGTATTTGACCATTTGGAGGTCAAGAATGGAGAATGAGAATCAATTCCTCCATTGTGTTTTTACTGACTCCAAAATTTCTGCCTTTAGGCAATGATATTATGGGACAGCTATTCCTTGCTGAAGGCACAGAGCAGAATAACGGGCAGCAAAGATTTCTGCAGATGAGATTCTGTTCAAAAGATTGGAAATAATAGAGCAAAGTCTAAACTCTGTTATTAATTGGGACCAAAAAATGTGTGTAGCATCAAACCACAAGAGCAATGATGGGTAGGGACCAGGTGGACTCTATTAGTGAGCAGGAAGAGAGGGAATCTTTCTTCTTCCTAAAAGCTGCCAAGCAACATGCTTGTTTCAGCTTTTGCATGAAATGATAGATGGTGGCTTTGAAGCCCAAATCTCTTTGGTTTTACTCCTTCCCCTTTTGGGACATGGGTGCTGTGGATGTTCATTACTCACATTGGAAACATTTGCCACAGGAAGCTCCTGGAACAGGCTTTGGAAAGCTACAAAAGCCCTAATGTCAGCTGAAAACATCAGTGCTGTCCCAGCATTTGCTGAATCAAATTATGAAGTGCCAAAATAAATTAATGTATGTCTCTTAGTCATTCCCAATTTTATAGAATCCAGGGCTTTCAAACTCCCTTCCTACCAAGAAAGTCCTCTCTACTTGAAAAAGAAACCCTGCTTCAGTGGCAACAACTTCCAGAATCTGCAACTGTGTTTTCTGAAGTCTTGCTTCACTCTCCGGTAAATTTCCTTCCACCTCTGTTTCCCTGGTGAAATATTTGCATTTTTTTAAAAATCAGGACTTTTAGTAGTCATAAATCTTAGGCTAATGAGCCTCTTCTGCAAGACTATTTAGTTAATTAATATTTATACACTGCAGCAAGGCTCAAGAGCTAATCTATGAAGTGTTATTTAATAATTCTGAATATCTGCCTCAAGAATCCGAGACTGAAATTCGCTGCAATTGAATTAAGCTTCAATTAAAGGTTCCTGCCATTAAATCTTTAACATAGGGGCAATAAACACAACGAAAGCATGAAGCAAGGAGATGCAGCTCTGCCTGGTAAGCCTGTGGGCTGAGATAACCAAGAGATACCTCTGTTCCTGGGAGTGGAGAGTGAGTGTCACTGAGACAACTTTTTATCCTTGGGGCCAAGCACTGAGCCCACGGGAGCTGAGGTTTCTGCTCCCATGCCACACTTGGCTGGTGGAGAATGAGAAAAAGGGAAGACTAGCCCTTGGCTGCCTCCAGTAGCCTGGAGCACTGTCCCAGACCTCTTGTGTCTGTGGGGGCTGGCATTGCCTTTTAGGTGAGTGGTGCAGTCCCACACTCCCGTCTGTGGGCTGTTGAGTCAGAAATTATTGTGGCAAGTGGCTCGGTGCAGGCCATCACTGACTCTCTTTGTGCTTGTGCCACCAGCAGACAGCCCCCAGCTGCAAAGGGCTCACCTCCCTCACTCATCTCCAGCCAGTGTCTCTCCCGTGACATGACTTGTCCTGCTGTCTCCCACAGAAAGAACTAGAACATCAAACAGAGGATCCTTTCTCGCCATCACTCAGCAACCATCAGTTGCACTCCCCTTCCAGCACCCACAAGGGTCTGAATGAACAACCTGCACAGGTATCTCTGCTGCAGTCATCTTCCGTTTGACATGAGAACCACAGCCCCTTTCAAATTCTCTGGTGCTTGAGCCTTATTCTCCCCATTTGAGGTCAAACACATGGTTTCCTGTGACTTTGCAAGGATTTAAGGCTAGGCTTAGTTTCTGCAGATGCTCCATACCTCACCCCCATCATCGCCAGAGGCTGCTGCCACCTGCAGCTGCAGCCACTGGCACTGGGGCCTTTTAGCAGATATAGGACATTCCCCTGTCCAACAGTGCCTGTGGAGCTTTGCTTTGCTGCCATGGCATGCTGGTGTGCTTAAGGCTTTCTACATTACTGACTAACCTCATTTCACTGGTGGGTCCTGGCTTTCCTGTTGGTCACATCCTGCTTTGTCCCCAGGTTGTCTTTTGGAGTACAGCATTTCCCATCTCAAAATTAAACCTGAGTGATATTTCTGGATCATTAGCTTCTAAGACTACTTTCTGGAGGGATGAAACATTCACCAGCATCCCAACAGGCCCCTGGTACTCCCATTTCCCTCCGACCACATACCTGGTCATGCAATTTCATCTTCCTGATTTAAAAACATTCACTCTAGCACCCTGCACATTGACCCTGACATTTATCAAGCAACTGAACAGGAAGGAAAAATATAAAAACCTGAAAATAAATGAAAGAGGGATAGTTTAGGGCCACAGAGCACCTCAGAGGACACAGAGGAGCCCCAGTCAAAAGCTGAGCAGGGTGGTCAACCTTGAACAACTTGAGTTTGAGTCAGTCCATCACACTGTGGGGCTGGGGATTATTCCTGGGACTGATGGCTTCAGTAAAGTTGTTGCAGCCACGTACTGGTGAAGAGTTTCTCACAGACCAAGGAGCTACTTGCTTTTGGGAAGGTTGGGTGTGCATGTGGATGCATATACTCCATCCTGCAGTTATGGCTTTCTAGAGAATACTAGTGGGTGGTTCAAAAGTAAAATAAGGATATTATTATTATTATATACATATAATTTGATTCTTTTAGTCTGAAATAAGCCCCTGGTAAATTTGTATTTACTTGGCAGTGAAAACATAAGACTTGGTTTGGCAATTACATTTAGGAAAACATTAGGAACTCAAGGGAGAAAATATTACTCGGCCAAGTATGTTGAACTAATGCTGAGAAATGGGGCTCTGTGAATCTGAATTCAACCCAGTTTTTTAAAGCTACTTACCCGGTCTCCTTCCACTGTTGGCCAACGGACAGAAATTCAATATTTTTCTTCTAGTGAATGAAAAGCATAGTCAGAAACAGCCATTGGGTCAGGATCATATGCAAAAGCTCCTCTTGTGCTTTTGTTTCCTAATTGCTTTTGGAAGGATTTTTCGGACTGGGCTGACGCAGTTGTGTGTGTGAATTTCCTGGCAAATAAGAAAGGTGACTGTGTCCAAAAGACATTTAAGAGTGTGAATTCACAGCCTTTCCATGTCTAATCAAGGAGCATGAACCATTAGCCACATGTTCCCCATTTCCATCACATTTTTTCACACTTAAACAAAAACATGCCAAAGGAAAGGTGCTACATTTTTAATGCCCCCAAATAGGAACCACAGGAGTCCATTAAATGCTGTGGTCATTTCCAGCATACAAATCAATTTTCCTTGTGGTGGTGAAGTGGTGAATAATGCCTGGTTTGTTTAAAGGAGCATGACTGATTTTGGATGAAGGATCCTGTCACTTTGGCATTTTTAGTTTTATTTATTGCATGCAACCGTATAAAACCTGGTACTGGTCTCAGTGCCAGGCTTACTAGTGGAAAAGCTGAAAGGACCACATAACTTCTGGTGCAGCAAAGAGGCTCTCCTTCTGCAAGGCATTTGCTGGACTCCTGAAAAATTATTTTGAATAACATGGCAGAGAAGGATTTCATCAGTTGGCATCTACTGGCTTTATTTTTTCTTCCATTTTGCCTGTGTCAAGATGAATACATGGAGGTGAGCAGAAGATCTTATAAACCAGTGGCCAAAATATTGCAAAGTCACCACCAGACTGGTCATAAAGGTTCCAGAAGCAGGGAAATATTGAAACAGCGGCATCAACTAATAGAGTGGACTGTTGATAATAGCACATCTACAGACCATAAAGTCCTGAGACCAGAGGTAGATGATGTAGAACTGACTACCTCAGATAGAGTCCAGGTACTCTGAATTAATCTTCTAAAGATATCTTTAAAGCTAATGAGATTTTTTTTTTTTTTGCTAACATTATTAGTGGTATATTTATGAAATAATTTTTATTAAAGCTGTGTATTGGTCTGTATCCTGCTGGGTTGCTTTATAGGATCTTTTAATGAGCTGGTATAACCTGCAGTGGTTGGGCACACTGATTTCAATGTAGGCAGCAGTGCTTTGTTCTGTTGAAAGTGGGAACCTGTGAAATCATATATTCTGAAATACAATGTCTTACTTATCCCAAGGAATTAATTATTTAATGTATCAAAGTTTTAGATATTTCTAACTCATTTGGATGTGAATGAAAATTACAGAATTTTTAGAGGTATTTGGAGAGATTCAATTAGCAGAGAATAATTTTACTTGAAAATTATGTATATAAAGTATATTTCTTGAGCTTGAGACAAACATAATGCAATTCTGAATGTTTAAAAATTTTATTCTAAGGAGTAGCTTGAAAAAAAAACAGATACTAGTGTAATAGATAATAGTAGATTTAATAATATAAATCAACTGAGAGTTTAAGAAGAAAAAAGGCTTGCAATGAAACTCTAAATCATCTTCAGTATCTGCATTTTAAACTGGGAATCTTTTTATGCCTTTCATGGCACCTTACAGTCATTAGTTTATAACACAGGGAAAATGGCATAACTTGATTATACACAAAATATTGCAGCCCAAATTTGAAAGAAAAAAATCTGAAGGGCAGAAGCTGAAGTTTTTCTAGCACTAGGCAAAACAAAATTCCACTTATATGAAGGGATTTTTTTGATCAATGTGTTTTAGTAACAGCAGGAACATGAGTGCTTTCTTCCTACAGCTGCTACAACTGTTTGAGTCCTGTATAGCTCACCTTTTGTCATCTGGGGTTTTAAAATTTTTTCAGATCAAAATATGATCTGTTGAATTGCCAAAATCAAGGACATGCATTTAAGTGTTGAATAATAAGTGTGTCATGATAAGCAGAGAAGAGATTTGATTCTAATCCTATCCTGGGCTTGAAGAACTGAAACACATCCAAGTATGGGAACAGGTTTAATACACCACTGTTTTCTCTGTATTAAAGCTTTACAGTGCTTTGCATTTTGTATTTCTTGGGCAGGAGTTAAATGTTCGTCCAGTGCACTCAGCAAAAACAGATATTTAACTGTAGGCATGTTAAACTATGCTTGCAGAATATAAACTGTGTAAAACATAAGGTATACAGTCCAAAGAGCCTGCTGGTGTGTGCAGACCTCTTTATTGCAGGGAGAATTCTGCAGCTGTGTACTGCACTCCATGGAAAAAAGATTCCCTTTTGACCGTACACAGTTTCACACAATGCAGGATTTAACCTAAAACTACAACTTTTTAGGGGTCAAACTCTCCCTCACAGAAAGTTTCACTGTCTTTAGGGTGCATGTGTCTCTCGTCAGAGAGTTTAATGCAACTTGTCTGGAACAGCCTGCTGAGGGAACTGGTTGTGACATTAAAAATGAGCCCAGCAAGTTTGAGTGCAGCGGATGGCAGTCATTTACCTGCCAGCCCATCTCCAAGAAGCAATCTTTTTCAGGAAAATGATGCGATTTTTGGCTTACTGAAATGAAATGGAGCACTAGCAGATGCATGACGGGGATAATCAATCACAGAGTGGCTTACGCAATATGTGTTTTCCACTTCCAGACTCCAGGAATTTTTAAGAAAAGGAAGAACAAAGGTGGCACTGGCATATTTTAATTCATGTCAAATCTCTCTCTTCCCCTTGAGCTATATGGAAACTGTTTGATTCCTATGTTTCTCCTTTCTTGACTGTTTTAGATAGAACAGCTTTACCCAGCTAAAGAGAGGAATTTCACCCTCTTGCTGAAGTGTTTTAAAGTTTAAAGAGTCCATTCCCTGTCATGGAACAGAGATTATAGCATTTGTCTATATTACTGTCTTTGTTCCACTGGGTGCAAGGCCAGTTTCCACACTGCTGTTAACTCATGTGAAATATAAAGTGCATTTCTCAAGAACAAGAACTCTAGTGACCAGGGGTAGCCGTGACAGACCATTTTTCCATTTCAGGTAGCTCTTTGAAATTCTTTAAATACTGCTACCCAAGCAGTGCTTTACCCTGAATTTTGGCAACTTTTGTTTGCCCCTTTGCTTGGAGAAGGGGCATGGAGGGCCTTAGTGACAACAGAGACAGACTTTCGCACCCAGAACAGAAGTCAAGAATGGTGGAGGTACATTACTTGTCTTCTGCATTGTCTTAGACAATAAAATAGAAACTCATAAAATTAATCAGGAAGTCAAAAAGTGCTGGGTCTCCAATTATGACTCATTTACAGCTTTAAATTAGAGGAATTTTATAGACCCTCTGTTGCCTAAATCATTCTCCCATATACTAAATCATGGGAAATTCAGCAAAAAGCCTCATAAATACTTCCAGTTTTCTATGCATATTAGGATATCAATATGGCAGATGCATTTCATAAGCTCCTAAATCATATTCATGTTTCTGGCAACAAAGCCAAAGATTCGTTGACACAATTTATGCACAAATGGCTGCAAAGGATGCCTTTGGCAAGTAGATTGCAACTAATCTTTATGTCACGTTTTGAGTGTAATTTTACTTTAGGAACATATTTTTCCTTTAAGTGTACTCTTCATGACATTCTCTGCTTTTAAAGATTAAAAGAAAATCCTAAATATTCATCATCCTTGGCAGCTGACCATGAAGTTTTTTCTCCTAGTGAAAAAATCAGTAAAGATAATAAGTTTATTACTTAATGACTTGCTTAAGTAGCTATTTTGAAGTCAGTGGAACTGTTGCATACAAACAGAGAGGTAGGACTTGCCGTATTTCACACTAAGAACCCGTTGAGCTCTTTTCAAGGTAATGCCAAATAGCACTTGGTTATGACCAGCACATGTATTTGTTTTGTGATAAAATATCTGGTTCTCCAATACAGTTCAGGATTTCAATGCATTGTGTGAAAAAGACAAATCACATCTGCACAGAGAGTCTCATATGCAGTCCACTTTGCTGGATTCATGTCTTCCCTCAGTTACAATCTACCCTTCTAAGTCTTTGGGTATTTTTAGGCTGATATAATATTATTTGCTCTTGGCATGTGTGCATTTAGTTTACTTTCCCATTTAACATGAATTTGAAGCACTACCTAAAAGGAGCTGGAGATTTTAATCTCAATGCAACAATCAATGTTATTCTTTTAAGGGTACAAAATGCTTGCACAATTCCAGTCCTCTTGGCTCTCTTTTAAGGACCGAAAATGAGCAGAAAGCAGGGTTGCTTCTTCTCTCATATTAGGAAAATTATAAGAAGTGTATTGGGTGATTGTCAGTTATGTTCATCCTAACAACTGTAAGAGACAAAACAGCCAGAAAAATACAAACAGGTTCTCCAGGAAGAGATAGTTCAAGAGGCAGAACTTTTTTTCTCATTAAGTATAGACCTTGTCCAGAATTAAGCTAAAAAGAATAGCCTTGACAAAACCCCATAAATATGAAGCCCTTCTGCCCATTGGCAAGTCTTAACTTTTCCATAACTCTTTGAGTATGAAGGATATTTGTTTAGCAGTCAAATCAGCCTTTATTCCCATGGTAACTCCACTGTCACTGGCTCCAGCTGGACAGAGCATGCGTCTGTCTCATTGGAGGAGCTGAAGTATTTTGGTGGTGGCATGAAATACATTTTCTGTATCCTTAAGTTCCTAAGCCTCCCAAAATGAATGAATTCTGGGGATGTGCTTGGTATTGTCCAACACACATGCAGAAAGTTTCAGATGACATCACTGATAACACTGAGGGCAGGAATATAGCACATCTGTGTGTTCATTTGACAGCTCCCATCCTGCCAGAGGCTCATTTTCTGCCTCTAAAGCAGTAAGTCTGCATCAGGCAAGTAATTTGACAATGACAAAGATGAGGGAAAAGAAGGGGAAGGAAGACAAATATTAGAATGATTAAAGAAAAGTAGTAGTTGGATTGGTGTAATTACCCCTCTCCAGATTTTAAGAACTGCAGGTTTGCATCTCATGATATTAGGAAAGAATTGTGGGGAAAAGAAACAAGAGGGACAAATGAGGAGGTAGAGGAATAAAATGAAACACTGGACCTTGGCCTCAGCTGGCCCACTGGAAGATCTATGATAACTAAGTCATGAAATCCAGTCAGAATTGAATGAGTCTTCTTTAGTACAAATACAATAATAGGGAAAAGAAAACCACTTAAACAAAACCATTATTAAACTGATTACTACAGTAGCTGAGCGGTACATAATAAACTCATTATTTTATTTATGCTGCTATATTAGTCAGCATAGAGGTTTTCATAGTTACACATTCACCACTACAAATGATCAAAAGCCCCTAACACCTTTTCTCGTGGCAAGTTCAAATTTTTGCCTTGTGTCTTGGCACTTTTTTAGGTTCTCCCAACCTTAGTAGCCTGTAAATACACAGGTCTGGGATCATGAAGAGGAATATGATGCACAGACCTCTTTTAATATCTTCTTTGGGTGGTCCAACACAGTTTTATTTATATTTAGTGGAGGATAGTTCATTGCTGAAAGTCAAATCAAGTCCCTTGTGTCCTACCACTTGTATAGAGGCATGTTTGTCAGCAAAGCTCAGTTCAAATGTGGGATCAGGATGTGAATCTAATTAAAATATTCATCTAAATTTCATTATTTGATATTAATTTATTTTCAAAACCCTCATTATTAAATAGGACAAGTTCTTTTTTTAATATTTGTACAGCTCTTTGAATGCTTCAACAGCTATTCCTTTAAATCTTCCAAAAATAACACCTTCAGGGACAACTCAGCTATGTGAGAATTTCATGCCAGATAAGAACTATTTTGAAAACTTACGAAGTATATAAACAAAAATATATAATGAAGACCCTGTAACAGACATGCATAAGACTGATGTTCTCCATGAATGAGCTACTTAAAGCTTATTTTTGTGCACTTAGCCCCCCCAGCCTGGACCGCAGAATCCAGACTGCAGTTCCTGCTGCCGAGGTGACTTTGGAGTTCGACTCTACCAAGGGCCCCCAGGACCCCCTGGGCCCCCTGGGATGCCAGGTAAAGATGAAGTTAAATTCACTTTTTTATCAGTCTAATTTCAGGCCATAAATTACAGGTTATTCTATGAAATATCAGATAATGGTCCAAACATCAGTATTTGAAGACAGATTCAGGAACAAGTTTTTCTATAACTTCATAGGAGACTGATATTTTCAATTATATTTTAAGGTATTTTCCATTGAAAACCTATTTTTTATTAAAATTCAACTTTCACAAATTCATACTGAAAATAATCTTATTACATCTCTAGGGAAAATTGGTCTCTTAAAGCAGCATGCAGTTCCCATTAAACTTGGAAGAACTTGTTCCCTGGAGCTGATTATTGTGATCACCTTTGTATATCCAGCTGTGTTATTGTGCACTGTATTCAAGGGCTTTTCTTCATCTAGCATACTGCTAGCCAATATTTTACAGAAACACAGATGCTTCTGTTCTCTCATAGACATTCCTTCACTTCCTTCTTTCATCTTGTCTTCCATAATAAAAATCCTTTTTTTTTACATTAAAAATATGCACAGAAGGACAGCTTACACAAGAAAAGTGTATACTTTGCTCTGATAATTGATATGGAAATAGAAGGGCCTAGAGAAGGGAAAATGTTGGTTACATGCTGGTGTAATTTTGTTACAGCAGCTATCTTCAGGGATTTGGAAATTACCATTTCTAAAGCAGAGGTACAACAGATATGAACAGGTCACAGAAAGACAGACTTGTCTCCTTTACAAAAGCTTACATCTTCTGTTATCACAATAAAAATGCAATTCAGAGATCCATTAGTTATTAATAAATTGTTGGCTTCTTAGAAGCAGGACACGATTTTATACTAGACCCACATTTTCAAGGCTGCAGTGGATATACCAAGACGTGGCCTAGCCCCAGGTTTGCCCTTCCCTCATGTGTCTGAGTCCCACTTTCTGTCACCGCAGGATTCCACAAACACACGTCTGGCAGCAACATTCTGCACCCTGGGATTTCTGTCTCCTTCATTTGCTAGATTTCATGTTGTTGTGCCTGTAAGGCACAACAGCAGTTGTTTTTCCTCTTGATTGAATCAAATGTTGCTTGCAGACCTCTGTTCTGAACCAGTAGAGCAGTTCTGGCTTCACATAAAGAATGATTCTTGTTATTTTTAAGAGCTGAAGATTCCTATATCCAAACAAAAATGTGTATAATTTCTTTCACCATTTGGCTTCCTCATATGAAGTTTTGGGGTTTTTTTCTTAATAGAAAAACTCTGAAGGATCACTTCATCATCAGATTTGATCTCAAACAACACTATTCTTCTTGTAAATTTGTAACCAGAGAGAATAATCAAAGAACAAGCAGAGTGGCAAAGAACTTAATTTCCGTTCAGGTAGAATTAGAACAATGATGACATTAATTAATCCCCTGAGCCAAAAGATCAGGCTTTTGCTGCAGGAGGCATAATAATTGCTCCGTGATTCTAGCCAAATTTAAAATCCTGTCAGCTGCGTAGACATTTGCTCAGTAATTTAGTCAGTAAACACCAGGAAGTAAGTAATACTGCAGATGCATGAGTATGCTTTATAATGAGTCTTTTTACTCATTTACTCATAGTACGCCATCTCAGAAAAGTTTAATTTTAAAAAATTTATCTCTCTTTAAATCTAGCACTGTGCAATCAAATGACCCCTTTAAGCTAACCAGCGCTCTGAGAATGCACACTCTTCTGTTTTTAGCACAGATTTTAGCAACTTTAATGCTATAGTAATTCATCATTTGTGTGGATGTGTTTTAAAGATAGCAATATCTTATTCAAAATTATCTCATTCTCTCATGATTGACCTAATTTACCAGGAAATTAGTTTTTATACTAAAGGAAAAGCAAAAGGAGTTCTGCAGGCTAGCTGGTATGTGTCAATAGAAAGTAACTTTTGTTTTCCTTGAGCCTTGTGTCTGCTGAGGTCTTCTTGCACATCTTCCCAACCAAGCAATGACTTGAGATATCACCAGTTTATACAGCAACACCAAAAGAACATGAGGGTAAACTCCTAAAATCTATATCCTTCTGGAAACTTGCCCACCAAAACCTTCAGCTTGACCACACAGTAATTTCTTATCCATCACAGCTCAGCCTGGAGTTTATGGCACTGAAGACTACGCATGTTGCAAACTGTGGAAGAGGACCCAGTCACACTTATCTTAAAACTTGTTAAATTATTTAAATAAAACAGAAAGCTTTGTTTCCCTTCAGGAAATCATGGAAACAATGGAAATAATGGAGCAACCGGCCAGGAGGGAGCCAAAGGTGAGAAAGGAGACAAAGGAGATATGGGACCAAGAGGAGAGCGTGGCCACCATGGACCCAAAGGCGAGAAGGGTTACCCTGGGATTCCCCCAGAGCTACAGGTACAACATCTCTGGCTGGTATTGGCTGCAGCAAATCTCAGATTATGGTTTTCTTCACTATAAAACAGCACCTTATTACTGTAAGATACTTAAGAAGCAAATCCTCTTGTAAATTAATACTGTAAGAGGCATATACAGCCCTTGTCCTGACTGAAAAATGTGCTCTGCCAGATCTTTCTGGAAAAGAAAAGCTTTAGTCAGAAACCAGCTGAGAATCTTCCTACACAGGAAGAAACATATATGCTTTCCTTTGAGGGCAAAAAGCCAGTGTCTGGGTTATTGAAGGAGAATAGCAGGGACTATCAGTTTCCTACCAAGCTGCATCACATAAATAATTGCACTCCCCACAGCATATGAAAACAGTAAAGGAGTTCTGTTTCTCAGGGCAGCCAGGCTTTGCGAGATTCTCAGAAATACATATATCCAGCTCCTCAAAGTATGGGCTCAAAATTTTTGAGTGCAGACAGAGTCCTCTAGTTTTGAAAAATACCCCTCAGTACTTATCTGTATATTTATATGTCTAGATACTTTAAATATGTTTGGGGCCATGTAGGTTCTGTCTATGAATGAAAAATCCAAAAGCCAGATGAGCATCGCAACAAGGGTTCAGGCTTGAGCTGTCGAGCTCAACTCTTGTGTTGGCACAATCTCACAGCTTTTGCATTAGAGCTTCTTCAAATCTCAGGAATCTGACAGATGGCAGAGAGCTTGTGTATGCATATCTATATCTATATCTATATCTATTTCTATATCTATCTATACACACATACACACACATATATATATTCATATAAAATATATGCTTGTACATATATAAATAGGTATAATTATACTCACAGTATAGATGAATATCTTATAAACATACCTTTAATTACATTCAACATATGTCCTTTTGCAATTTGATAATGAACTACCACTGGTTTTTTTCTTACAGAACGATAATGGTAGTAATGTAATTAAAACTGAGTAATGGAAGAGTATGACTAACAGAAGTTCATATTCTAATACCTATTTCCAAGTAAATTTCTGTCACTTCTTTTAACAGACGTCTAAAAATGCTTACAGTATAGTATGTTATTTCTTAACACCACACTTAAGAATTTTAAAGTGGGAGTATAGGAGAAAACACTTTTGAATACAATACTGTTTTAAGTACAGGATTATTTTGAAAAACTTTTTGTATCCATGTTGACTTGCTGCTTCATAATGAGACCTAGAGAGAAAGGACATATTTTTTTGCTCTTCCAATCAGCCCACAAAAAGTAGCTCAGGGTCAAAGAAACTGTGAAATGGAATCTAGACAAAAGCAATAAATTCCATTAATCTGCCACTGCAGCTGCTTTCCTTTAGCACATGATGAATTTTGATGTGATCCTGGCTGAGAAGCAAGACATTAACAATTTGCCGTCATAGAAAATGCATCCATGCAGGGGTAAGGAAAATCTGCCCAAGCCTTCAGCTCACATCTGGAGCTCCTTAAATTTCTGAACAGATGGCTAACGATTTCCGTTGCTGGATCCAGACTCGCATTTGATTGTCTGTTTCGGTTTTGTTCTGGTTTGGATGTGAAATCAAATGGAGTTTGGGCTGGTTTTTCATTTTTTAAATGCCAGCTTAGCTGAAATATCACCAAAAAATGTCATTTTTGTGATGGGCAGTAACAGCTGCAATTGAACACTTGTCATTTAAGAAGTTGACATAGAAATAAAAAGCCAAATCTCCATGGGACCTTCTGGCAACAAGGTGCAGCAGTTCTGACGCTACCCCATTTACTGACATAATGGGGGAGCGAGGACAGACTTACAGAAAAGGTCAGTCCTTTCCCTGACCAGGCCAGCTGGCAGGGTCATTTCCTGGTATCTTGCTGAGGGTAATTTAAGTTGTCCAGTGTGGGATGTTTTTCACTGTTTCCTATGAAACATTTCCATGGCAAGAAGTGAAACGTGAAGTACAGTTTTCATTTTCTTATTTTCCCCTCTGGATCTCCACCACCCTCTGTTTTTCAGACTGAGGGCAACTGGTAAGAGAGAAAAAGCATTGAATATTGAGTCCCAGCTGCTGCACTTCCAGAGGACCTCTCATAAAAGTGCTTCACGTATCTCTAAAGCAGTTGTTAGCAAGAAACACTAATCTCCACGGATTTTACCAGGCATTATTTTTTTTCACACATTCAGTTAAAAGCAATATCCACTGTAAAAGCATTGGGGAATACATAAAAAGTATATAAAACCCTTTTGTCAGAAACACCATCCATTTCAATACCACGTTGCTGTTGCATCATTCTAGCGAGACTTAAAAGCAAATAAAATCTGAAATTTAGGTTCTGAACTGCAAACACTTGACCATACACTTACTTTACAGTCATGAATAGTTCAATTGAATATGAGAACCCTAGTCTTCTTGCAGTTTTATTCAATGGGAGTTTTGTTAACTGGAGTTTATTGGCCTTGGAGCAAGCCCTAGAAGAACATCTCTGTCAGGAAAATAAACAGACTGCAAATACAGGAAGAAATCTGTACCTGATTGCTCTACACATGTGCTTTTCGTGAACAACTGCCTGACTAAGACCTGGATTTTTGCAGGTCGCGTTCATGGCTTCGATGGCTACTCACTTCAGCAACCAGAACAGTGGGATCATCTTCAGCAGTGTTGAAACCAACGTTGGGAATTTTTTTGATGTCATGACTGGGAGATTTGGTGCTCCAGTGAATGGTGAGCATTTGCAAAAAAAAAATGCAATTCTTGGAGCTATAGGGAAAAGTGTGGTCAGTAAGGACGAGACACTATTTACCTGCCTTTGCACTCGCTCTGCATAGCTCTTGTTACCTACTTTCCAGAAAAATGAATTGAAGAAACTGAGAAAGCCAAGAGAGGTCTTGGCAGCCACTGAGACTAGGGCTGACACAAAGGCAGGAGGAAGAGGCATGGCCAGGGTTGGGGAGGGAGCAGCACTGTCTGCTTTGCCGTGACTCTTAGCCCTTCAGCCACTGTGATGACAGAACCACGACCTTGATGTTGTAGCAGCAGCTTCCCAGTTGCCTCCTCCGCCTCCTGCCTCCTGTCAATCTCTTCATCCCTATCTTCCTCCAAAGCAGTTCAGCTGTGAGCTGACCCGCAACACATGTGTGGCTGGAAATGAGGCATTACGGTTCTTCACGGGTTGTTTTTCAGCTGCATCAATCCCCCCTCTTATGCAGCTGCGGTGGTGGAAGAACAACCCCTTCCATATGCAGAATCAAAATTAATCAGAATTTGGAACACTATAAGCAGAAGCAATGTATCTGCTGACAACTGGAAGGTGGTTTTGTCCCCAGCTGTTATGTTTTCTAAGCAAGAAGCACAAATCTGCAGCATGATTACTTCTCTCTATGAAGAAAACAAGTTGTATTTTGTAACTTTTTCAGGGGTGTATTTCTTCACGTTCAATATGATGAAACATGAAGATGTGGAGGAAGTGTACGTGTACTTGATGCATAATGGTAATACAGTGTTCAGCTTATATAGGTAAGTAAAGGGCCATGCCATTTTAATGCAAAAAACATTTATATGTATTGGATAACTTGCTTGTATGTCAAGAAACATAATTTTTTTTTTTTTAAGAAACTCTCTAGGGTAAAATAATGAACAAGAAAAAACTCTTTTATTTTGCCATCCTCAGCTTGCATATTAGGACCATACACACCACAGATCCTGGACTTACAATTCAGCCTTGATCACAATTTCCTCAAATTCAGGGGAAAGGAGATAGCACTGCAAGTCAGTGGTATCATGCTGTCAATCTGCTAAAATATATCTTCATCCTCATTTTGCTTGTCAGAGAAAGTAATGAAGTGTTCAGTGGCTAGTTACAGTCTGGTTAACATGAGGGCAGAGAAATTTATTTAAAGTTGGAAAGTGTTAAAACTGCAGTAGTAAGGATGAGTAAGAAGCAAAGGTCTTCCATTTACCAGCTTTTTTATCATTAGCACACCACCAGATGCTGCTTCATCCTCAAATGATCTTTTCTGCAAAAGAAAAAGTGCTTTAATTCTATTCCCCCTGAAGCATTGATGCTAGAAAAGGCAAGAGGTGGAAGAAAGGGGACCACACCTCAGGTTAGCTCCCATCAAATGTCCCCATGTTCCAATGAAAGGCTCAGGATGGAGCAACCTGCCTGTCTCTGCTCATTGCCTGTGCTGGGAGCACAGGGGCTCAGCTCACATCACCCTCCTGGCCTGGAGGCATTTAAAATTAGCTGGGATGGATTCAAATGATAAAAAGCATCACAGGAAATCTGTAGTGTTGTGATAAACGAGCAAAGTTTCATTTTAAACAAAAAAATTGTTCACGTGTCCTCAAAAAAAAAAAGTTACAATTCCAGAACTTCAGAAAGGAATTAAATAATGCACTTAGATAAGGTGCAAAATTTGACTAGGAGATCAAATGCATAAAGTTGCCAAAATTTCCTTATAAAGCTGAAAAAATGTTGGCAAGCTTTTCAAGAAAATTTTGCTCAGGATAACAATGTACTTCTTGGATTTATTTTTTTAAGTCATTTGCTTGTTTGTTGAGAAAGAAAAAGTTGACTTGTTAAAATATTCATCTTTAGCTATGAATCCAAAGGGAAAGCAGACACTTCAGGAAACAGTGCAGTCCTAAAACTTGCCAAGGGAGATGAAGTTTGGCTGCGAATGGGAAATGGAGCCCTCCACGGGGACCATCAACGCTTCTCCACCTTTGCTGGGTTTCTTCTTTTTGAAACCAAGTAAAAAAAGGAAACAACCCAATAGATATTTATCTGAAGAAACGTCTTTTTTGGAACTGGTATCTTTCACTGGACTGTGAAATAACATTACAACATTGGAGGATGAAGAAGCCTTGTTTTGATGCAATGTGTTGCTATTTGTGTGTCAGAGATCAGCTGAATACATTGGGTAATAGCTGACACAGATTCACAGAATTTGTATTGTCATCTGGGTTGCACCTATTGAATCATTAAATGTTGCTATCGCTCTCTTCCCCAAAAGTGAATGAAAAACAAAAGAAAAGGAGTTTAAAAAATTTAAAGAGCAGTTTACGTAAAGTCAATTTCATCTCTAAATATACTTTAGTTAAGTATATGTGAATAACTGATTCAAAATTTTCTAATCATTTATTCAGTTCTTGTTACGTGTTCATTTAAGTTTGCATCATGGCAACAGGTCTGAATGTATTATAAGCAGGCTCAAGTGAGACCAGATCTAAAGGAAGAAGTTTGTACTGGATTGGAATGAACTCAAATAGAAGAAAAAAATGTGAAAATACAGATGTCAAGGATTCAGGTTTATTGCATTCCCATATCAAACCTCTGAAGATGTACCTAGTGTCATTTTTCACAGATTTTTAGCACATATTTATGCTTACTCTTTCTCTCTTAGAAGAAGAGTGTTAGTAGCTCTTGCCTTAGTAGGAGATTGAAGCTAAGGTAATTTAGTTTGCAGTGTGAAGGGGATCAGGCAGGGGAACTGTAAAGTTTCCTCCGAGCCTTAGAAGTTTTAAAACCTGATGTAACCAAATGCAGGGTGTTAAAGCAGAAGCATATACGCTAGAGAAATCAGGATACACCAACAGCACAAGGATATGCAAACTTTGTGGTGTTTGGAGCATCTTCAGAAGGATGTACATTATAATATTGCATATTTACTTAACAGTGAAGTTGTTGAAACAGTTTTCCTAGCAGCCTTCCAAGAATCAGTATTTCAGGAAAAGACATTGCAAAACAGCAGCAGCTAAGCCAGTTCAGTATTTAACTGGTGAAAGCAAATGCTGGCTGGCTCAGAAGCTCTGGTCCTAATACACTGGGCCACTCTTCATCATTCATATTTGTCATTGGCTTTTCAAAATTGGGGTACCTGAAATTCTGTCTTGCTGTTTTTCTTTGAGTAAGCACCAAACTCAGTACTGAAGTTTGAATGTACCTTATTCTGGCCCTCCACACATAAGCTAATGAAATACAAACTCTTTTTTAACAGACATTACATTTTAATCAGACATTACATTTTAATCAGATATTACCTGCCATTAATGTACAACAAAAAAGTGGGGTTAGGAAAACATTTATTTGAAATTCTTTTATACTGGATGGTATCAGTAGCACAAAAATAGAGCAAATGAATCAAAATCTGCCCTATAAATCTGTATGTCCTTGTACACGTTCCTAGCGTATGTAACCACATCATATGAGGAAAAATGCATGTTGATACTTGATGATTATGACTTGTGATTTTTTAGTTTTATGCATCAACCACTGAAAATATTAGCTTTAATGAATTGTTTTCTGATGAGTTTTTATCATTTTAATGAACTATGGTCAGGTTTGTACCACACAGGTTTTCAAAACCTGAGACCATGTTATTTTGTTAAGCTTACTTTGTAAAATGTACATTTATCCAATAAAGATTAATGGTTACAAAACTATACTGGTTTGTTCATATCTATATTTACCAAGGACATTATCATTTGGAGACAATGGAGAGATGTTATTTTTAGTATGCTTTTCCTAAGCATTCATTTTGCTACTGAATGGGAGAAAGCCAGCATTAAGGGTTAAAATACATTTTTTTTACACATGTGTGTATACATATATACACACATACACATAAAATTTAAATTTGTAGGGTTTCCTTTGGGTACTTACTTTGCCTTTGTGACATGGCCATTTTAAGCCATTTTGGTCAGAATAAAATACTTAGAAACTGTAAGACACACACTAATTTTAAGCTCCTTATTATCTTATTATCTACTGTAATGGCCATAATATAAAAGAAAGTCATGTTTTGCCATACGCATTTTGTGTTGTTTTCAAGAGTTTTGTGTACCTTGGCCTGCTAAGAGGGGAAAGTGACTAAGAATTACCACAAAAGCTTCTGACAAACAAAGAACAGCCTGGTCTCACTTCCAAGGTTAAAGCTAAACAGTTTTTTACATTAAGGTTAAAACTTCCTGGGTATTTAACAAAATCTCTGCAATCTTTTCTCTGCAAAATTATTGCATGCAATCTCTGCTGATTGAGTGTCATAATGCTTTACAAACAAATAGTTAACCTACATATTAATTACCTTCAAAGGAAGAAGGAAGATAATTCAAAATACAGCAGCTGATGTGAATATCTGTGTGAGTTCTTGTTCTTAAGAGTTAACAAGCTTTATACTCAGTAACTCACGGAAGATATGATTTTTTTTCTCAGAAATGTTCATGAAGACTAGTCATTTTTCCATTGCTGCTGATAATTGAAAACCTCTGGCTTAGGAGATGCCCAAGACAAAATGTCTTCTGTCCAGAGGCTTCTATCCTCTGTTATAAAATACATGGTGTCTTGTAATTTGTGTTACAGCTGAGAAACCCTCTGGAAACTGCAAAGCTGTAATTTGGAGTATACTTAATGGCTTCTTGTTTTTGCTAAGATGAATCTGTATCTCTCCCACTCCGTGAGCTCCCTGATTTAACCAAAACTTGGCAAGACCTGCAAGCCCCTGCCTGCCACGAGAGCTGTGGTTTGGTAGGTGATATTCTGCCTCTGTGGTAGGCGTTGGCAACCTGGCAAGAGAAAATGCTTCTTGACACAGAGCCAAGTTGAGCTCTGCTTTCTGTGAAACACTACCCCCAAATCCTGGTCCTCCCTGCCCCCAGAGTTCCAGGGACTGCTGTCCTTGCCTGTGACATCCTTGCAGGGCAGCACCTCTCATCTCCATCATAAGCATTAATTGCTGCATTTTGCAAAACAAGGCTCTGTGCAAGAGGTGCTGGGTGCACCTCCTTGGCAGGGGTAAAACACAACTTCTGTTCTTCTATGCAAGAAAAACTGAACTAGAATGAAACCAAACTGGGGAAAAATGTTATAGGTCTGGACACCAGTTTCACTAGTGGTGTTTAAAGAAAGGAGAAAGAAGTTTAATTAGAAATCTGTGAGAAAAGAAAGAAGTTTATGTTTTTACTTTCAGAAGTTAGTCCATGGCCTGATTGACTTGATTCTGAAGAAGCAGTTTAGACTGACACTAGTTTGCAGTCTCAGCCTCACTGAAAATCCTGCGAGCCAAAGGGAATTCTTAAAATAAAGTAGTATTTTTCTAAAGAGAAAATAAGGAACAAACTTTCCACTCAAAGCTTTCATTTTCCCATCTCTTTCATTGAGCTTCCCACATTACAAACTGCTGTTTTCTGAAGCAGTTTTCAATACAAGTGGCTTTGAATTAAAACCTTTTTTGCCTCCTTCTTAGTTCAGACTATTAAAATGATTCTTTTGTGCTTAGAGCAAAAAAAAAAAATCACACAAGGAAAAGACAAGCAGGGCATCATTGAGTGGTCTGTGAAAAAATGCATAGTTCTTAATTTTGGTGAATAAGTAGCCAAGCTTCTCTATTTTACAGTTAGTTCTGACTCAAAAACCAAAGAAAAATATAACTTGGGTGATCAGTTCTGATTTAAAAATCTGAGGCAACAAAAGGCTGTCATGCTCAGATACGAATGAAGAAAGTCACAAACTCTAGAAACTATCCTCATAAATTAAAAGAACTTGATAGAAGGTGCACTTCCTAGTATGACCAGGTTCTCTCTTACCAAGGGGCGAGAGCTCCTGCAGTTCTTGGGTCAAACCACACAGAAGGAGTTAGAGCATCTGCAGCCTCCTGTTAATTTCCAGTCTTCTGCCACTGGACTCAGCGCACAGATGTTGACATGAAGATTTAAGGATGACAGCAGGAGAGGCTCAATTTTGTGCATCTGCTCTTGGAACGGGGCAGGCCATCCTCCCTGAACATTCAGAGAATAATTAAACCCATGTGGGGCAAGGTTTTACTAAACAAAGAGACTCCTTGTATTAACTTGTGAAAAATTGCACAAATGGAGGGTTATTCTGCTTTTCTGGAAACAATCCACCAGATATTAAAAAAAAATCTACAATAAGCAGTGTTTTAAAAGAATCACATTGCTACAATACCAAGAGTAGAAACACCCATGTCCAAATTATCTTTGACATCTCAGCTTCTGTTTCCTGTGAATTTGTTCCTCCCATCATCTAGTCACATGCTACTTCTAGGCCTTATCCAGCAGCAAGTACAAGATGCTTGCTGAATAAGGACTTGCCCACATACCAGAATGTGACAGCAAGAAATGAGTATATAGAACATCTTCATTCAGTAACTCCATCCAAATGTACAGCTAAATGAAGCGCCTTGACTGTAGGAAGTAGGGCACACTAGTATGTAAGAATGATCAGCAGAATTAAAGTAACAACAGCAACCTTTATTTCAAAATAGTTTCTAAGAGCTTTGTTTTTCAATCCTGGTAATTTTTTGACAGAAAAATACTCCAGGCTCTTACAGCATAGTAGAGATGATGAAAGTCAAGGAAGTCCACAAAGACTTGAATTTCAGGCCAGGAAACTGGAATTCAGAGTTTGTGCTATTCTGCCATGTGCAAAGTCCTGGTCTGCAGCTGGAAGTGCTGGATGGAATTTAATTTGTCTCCTGTGCATTTTTCGAACTAGAAAATAGTAGAAGCATGGTTGTTTTGAGAAAAATCTTTCAGATATTGCATCACTTCAGATCAATACTTTATTTCCTCCAAGACTACCTGCTCCTCAGAATGTTTGCTTTGTCAAATTATTAAAGGCTCACAAAATAAGTAACATGTATTAGGTATGCCATAAGGCAGACAATAAATCGCTCACGGCAAGATGATGAAAACAGTTTATAAAAATAAAGGTTTCTCAACCCATCGCCCTAGCAATGCAGGAGAAATTGTCTCTGATGAATGTGGCAGACAGCACTACCTGGCAGAAATGGCTCACTGGAAATAAGCTAGGGCAGGATGGCCAAACAGGAGTACATGTGGTGCCCAGCATAGACCTCAAGCTCAGCATTCAGGCAAACAAAATTCGGGAATAACCCTGGCCTAGAGTTTCCAATCTCCACAATAGCGGTTAATAATAAACTCCCAGGAAAATACTTCTTTTCTCCTGATTACCAAAAATAAAGATCAGCTATATAAAGCTTCTTGCCATTCTCTTAATCTAAACCATGAAAGCACAGTAATACCATAAGCTATGACTCAAAGGAAAGAAGAATATTTTGCTTCGGGTACAAGGGTTAAAGTCCAAAGTACAGAAATCACTGTCACAGGCAACAGTAATTTGTTTTCCTACTTACCAGAGTATCAGGGGGCAAATTTCTGACATTGTTTAAGTTAAAGGCAAAGCCTGCTCAGTACAGCTGGGACAGATCACCACCTCAATGACTGACTGGACTAAGAAGAACTTGCAAACTGTAGCTTTTCGAGAATATGTCCATTTTAGTGGATAGCGCAGCTCATACAATCACTTTCTGTGGATGGGACACAGCTTTTATTTCTATATCTGTAATTCGTAATCTCAGACAGACAGAGCCAAACTCTCAAACAGCATAAATTCACAGCTGCTTTAGAAGGGTATAATGATCTCAGGATAGATTTTTTGGTGCTGCATGAATGGATGTACACTTAGGAGAGCTAGCTAATGTACAAATCCACACTCACACTGACGCAGAGAAACATAGAAAGGCAAAGAGATGCTCCAAGCTGATTGAAATTGGAGAGATTAAGGTGCTGCATTTGGCACTAACATTGTAGAGGGCACAGTTGTCGGTCACAACAGCACCAGATATGAGGTCAGATGTGGGGACTATCCCCTACACCATGTTTGTGCATATCAAGAACTGTTGTGAACACAGCACAGCTTCTATTCAGGCAAGGCATAAATGCTTTGGGATAAAGCAACCATGCCTGAAAGTTTTGACAAGCTTGGGACATAGAACTATCATCATAAATTCCATGAAAATCTTTATAAAGTTCTTAATTTCAGTTCAATGCAGGTATCTTTCCATTTACTAGAGAAGTTTCACCTGCTACTTACATTTTAGGCAATTTTAATTATCAAGATTAGAAATATTATAACAGATGTAAGTAATTTTTGCTTTTTCATTTAACAAAAACTGTACAGAAGCCAGTATCTCTTTAACCATGCATTAAGATGGACTAAATTGTAAACAATATGTGTGAAAGAGGAGAATCAAGAGTTTGTGTACAGCTGTAACTTCACATGGCTGCCTTAGTATTTTTCCAAAGGACTGAAATGTAAGGAAAATTATAACCAACAAATCTGAGACCAACGATGAAAGTCTGGAACGCAGTCCGTATTGCGAAAGTGCCTGCACCTCTGCAAGAAATGTTGATATAAACCACAGTAAATATAATTTCATTTTTTTAACACTGACTCTGAAATACGCATTTCACAGGATGACACAGTTAACAACTCACTGACGTAATTCAATAAAGCACACAAAAGCACTGACATGGTGTGAATTCAATCCCAAAACAAGTCCTTTCCTATACCCATTACCTCTGCAATTATGAATTCATACAGTCTCCTGTTTGCTATTATTTATTAATGAAAATATTAAATGGCATCACCTGTATGAACATCACACTGTTTTTACTGCAAGCCTATGCTAGGGAAGGTCTCCTTGTTTTCAACATGTATTTTCTGCTGGCCAACTTGCTGCTTCAGGAGAGTTTGCTAGAGTCAAATCATTAGCCTTCATCTCATGGTTAATTAGAATATCCGTTTCTCTCTCATGCCTGTTTATTTCTTGGTTTGGTAAAATCCAAATTTTCAATTTGGAATTAATGCTCATAAAATGCTGCCCTCACCTCCCTGAAACTGAAATAACTTAATACGGTCCCGACTTAAATGTTTCTGCCACAGATTAGCTACTGTAATTCTGGATCACAACAGAACAGCAGGTGCAAAGGACTGCTCAGTTAAACCATAGCAAAATCCAGTGTGTGATTATGGTGTTATTTAGATGGGATAAACTGAAGTGCATCAGGTGAAATCAAAGGTGACACAACAGAAATTGCCTGTTCATATTCAACACAAACTCCAAGACCTGAAGGTGTGAGGGGACAAATGAAACCGAAAATTAGCCAGAGAAACACAGTGTCACAATAGCATCATAATGCCTGGGAAAACAAACCCTTATATGGAATAGTGTCTCTAGGAGAGATGGATAACAAACAAAACCAGCCAGCTTCATTTTAATGAAAATGCAAATACTTTTCTCCTGGCCATTTCTTGTGGGCAGCACCACAGCAGTGGATATAATCAGTGCCTGCATTACAGGACCTGGTGCCTGCACAGAAAATGAAGAGTATTTTGGTGACAGACATGTTGTAGAATGAGAAAAAATTCTGCATTCATATTTGCAGCCTTTACGCATTTTTGTAGTCCAACCAATTTAAAGAAATATCTAAAATGAGCATGGAATTGATATCAAGCATTTCTCTGCTCTGTCTTTTTCCCAGTAACCTGAAACCGGGAGCAGGGTGTAAATTTGAAAAGTTGTGTCAATACAATGCCAAAGGTTTCATTACCCTTTCTGGATTTATGTCTGTTCCTGTAAGCAGCTGATGCTGCAAGAACAACAGGGCCAGACAGCCCTCTTTAAATAAATATCTGAAAAAAAACAAAAAACAACCCAAACCCAAGTTTTAATCAGGCGCCCTGCTAATATCCCGTTGTGTGACCCGGGGTGTCTTGGGCGTGTGGGTTTTGGCCCATCCAGGTGCCCCGGGCATGGCAGGAGCCCCAGGCCGAGGCTGTGAAGCGCTGACCCTTTTCGTAACAATGAGACAGGGCTCAGAGACAGCCGACGACACCCAGACTCAAACTTGAAAGGCTGGACTCGGTGATGTTGGAGGCTTTTTCCATGCTGAATGGTTCTGTGATTCTGTGACTTTACTGCCTTGAGGCTGTAAGCGTGTAAAAGCCCAGGGTTTCCTTTGTTCGGGGTCCCTACACGGAGGCAGCAGCTCGAGCTGGGATTTTTTGTTTAGTTATTACATCTCGACTAAATTATTTCAAGGATCTGGTAGTCTGAGCCTCTACTACGGGAGACCTGGGGTGACTGTGAGGGTGGAGG
>VZRF01000549.1:375934-428745 GCA_013396875.1 Vireo altiloquus
CCGCGCCGGGGCGGCGCTGCGGCAGCCCGGCCCGGGCCGTGCGGGGGCGGGCGGGAGGTTGGAGCTGCGGGGTGCGGTGCTGAGGACCTGCCGCCAGTCTGCGGCCTCTGGGAGACTGACTGGGAAGCGGGCAGGGAACAGCTTTGGAGGTCTATTTCCTGTGACTGGGTGTCACGTGCTTGAGGCGGATTCGTGCAGTTCAAGCAGCCGTATGAAAGCGCCGGGAAGAGCTGCTCGGATAGGGACATGGCCCAGGCCGGGCTCTGGGCGAGCAAGAGGGTGTCCGAGCCGAGGGGTCACACCGAGCTTCGGCCCTGGACGAGCAGGAGAGTGTCCGAGCCGAGGGGTCACACCCAGCTTGGGGCCCTGGACGAGCAGGAGGGTGTCCAAAAGGTCACACCGAGTTGGGGGCACCCATCCTCTTTGATGTCCAGGCTTGCTGATTAAGTCCAGCACATTTCTAAGTTGCCATGCAGATCGAAGTCTGAGCTTACAATTCCCTGAAGACATCAGATGTGACCTTACGGTTATACATTTACAAAGTACATATCCCAAGGAGGTGATTGTAAGAGCAAGTGCTAAATAGAATAGTATGATTCCCTTATGCAGGGTCACTGTGATTCAGGATCAAAACCAGATTGTGAACTATGGTCTTCATCTTCAAACATCATATTTAATTTTAGGAAGTTGCTTTCTGCAAACTAATCATTTCCTGGTAGTCTTAAATCTACTTTATGAAAACCTTCCTTGTGTTTTTGTAAATACGTTCCGTTTTAAACATTAGGTTAAAAGTAGGAGAAATTTTTCAAATATTCAATTATGGAATTTTTCAGTTTCTCAAAACTGTCTTTTAAAGAGAATTCTTGGTTCACTTTTTATTTACAGTATGCGTATTTACTAATTTAGCACATTTAGGGGTGCTTAACCTCTGATTTTCAGTACCAAAATTGACGCTGTTATAACATCCATAGACTTCTCAGATTAACCATGCTCCCTTTGTTTATAAGCCAAACACAGGCACTCATCTGATGGTTATGACTGTATCCCCCAGTGTTTCTTGAGGATGCTATTCTGTTAGGAAAAATGCCATCAAGATTAGGTTGACTGGGGCTCTGTGGACACAGGTCTAGTTGAAGATGCCTCTGCTCACAGCAGGAGGTTGGTCTAGGTGACCTTTACAGGTTCCTTCCAACCTAAACCATTCTGTGATTCTGTGATCGTGCTTCATTGAGGAGCTAGCTGAAATGTTTTGGGGATGTAATAGGAACTTTAGAAATAGGAGACTTTATCAATTAGACATCATGCATTATGGACAGATCGTGTGTCACAAGTCATGCTTTTCTTTTGGAAAACAGGGGTTTATTATTATTATATTTCTTAAAATATAATAACCTTAAAACTGTTTGGTTTATTCCCAAGAAGCTAAGCAAACAAGATGAAGAAATAAAATTCCACTTCTTCTTTGTAGCAAATCTCTTATTTTCTAGAAGATTTTTTTTCCTTATGAAATTTTATTTTCTTTGGTTTTATGTGCATTTTTTTTTTTTTTTTTAAACAGCTGAAACTGCAGGCAATTTTAGTAATAGATATTAGCTTTTCGGGGCCTGTAAGGGCACTAGGTAAATCTGTGACCCATCATGAGGCTGGTGGAAAACAGTGAGAAGGTTAGGGCCCAAGTGGCAGAACAGTTTCTTTCAAGGCATGTGTACCAATTTCCTTACAGCAGTGACTCTGTGACACCAGAGGGGTTATTTGTCACCCTGTTCCCACTTGTGCATTTGAAAATCTGCACTTTATCAAATATCACTGCTTTTTTCTTGGTAGCAATCACTTGCCACTGCCCAGTAATTCATATAATAGAAATGGATCTTAATGAAATTGAAGGTGTAGTAAGATTATGGATTTGTTTTGCGAAACAAGCTGGAGTTACAGGTTCTGGGGTGGAACAGGCATTGAAATTACATTTTCCCTTCCATTTCAAAATGTGTCTCCCTGCAGTGCCAGAATAGATCATAGGTCAAAGTCTGACCAAGCTGCACTAGACCAATAAGAAAGTATAATCTATTTGAAATTCAAATTTCTTCTCTTAAAACCACTGTTTTAGGGCAGCAAAATTAAAATTTTAGCCTTGATTTCTGTAAATCCATGCTGATTCAACTTTTATTTCACTGATTTCTAAAAGTTCCTTGTTCCCTGCATTAAAAAACAACACATTTATTTGTATGTGGTTCCTGCTGATCATCTGTGGAATAGTGGCATGGTCCATTCACATCAATGAGTTAAAAGACACTGGAACATGAGGTACTGAGAAATGGTGAGCAAAGTATATTCCAGTGAAATACAGAAGAAATTTCAAGTGATTTTAATATGGAAAATGTAAGAGTTTGCTCTTTCTCTTTTCTTCTTGTTTTACAAGCCTCTGGTGGCTTTCTCTCATGCAGTGGTGCATGATTTTCTGTCAGTCTTTAGGAGAAGTAAAACAGGAAAAAAAGCTGCAGAAAAAAAAAAAGGAACCCTAAAGCCTAATTTCCACTTGTTTCCACTTGTTTTATATTAAAATTTATGCAGTGTATTGGTAGTTTATAATGTTCACGTTGTAACATGGATATTGAAGTAGAATGTACTACTTCATATAATCTAACTTGGAAAGGTTATGTTTTGAGTATTATTACAATTACATGTGAATTAGAATTCCTTGCTTTTGTCTTTTTAAGGTGTCATGGAAAGACTTGGGCTTGGCCCAGAGGACCTTCTGCAGGAGAATCCCAGACTCATCTATGCTAGACTTACTGGATTTGGCCAGTCAGGAAAATTTGCCAAGTCTGCAGGTCATGACATCAATTACTTGGCTTTATCAGGTAGGCTATAAAATTTCCTGTTAAATAAGGTTTCTTTCCTCCCTTTAATCAAGACTCAAGAACTTGTTGAAAGCCGATAGCTCAAAATTTGTCTGAGGTGCAGTCTCATGAAGCAGCTGAACTGTCTCTGTCAGTAAAATGGGGCTTTCCTTTCACTGTGCTTTTCCCACACACTTTCAGTCAGCTCTGGCACTTGCTTAGCCCCTCTGTAACTTCCTCACAAGTCAAAAACTGGTCAGAAGAAATGAGGGCGTTTTCTCCTGGGTTATTGAGGTGAAGCAGTTCATTAAGGGATCCAACAGTCAGCACAAGAAAGAGGAAACATCTACTGGACAGACTGTTTTGCCAGCAGCAGCAAGCTGTTACAGGCTGGATCAGCATGTCTTCCCATGTTGTACATTATTTTCCTTCCTTTGTGCTGCTCTATCTGAATAAAGAATCAGAATATTTATATGAAGAGAGGACTGCACTTTTTTTTTTCAGAGCCCCTCTCCTAGAAAATCTGTATACCTCATAATCCCGAAAGGGCTGCAGATTATTTTGCGTGTTGTGAGCAGATTTTTTTGAGCAAAGAAAAACTGGGCAGCATAGGACAATTGAGCTCTTGTGTTTTTCTGCTTGTAAATATGTCTCCACTGATACCAGCTGAAAGGAAATAGGCTTCAAATAAAGTGGAAAGGTTACATTTCATTAAGGTGTTGTGGACATTGTGCTGGTTTTAAGTGGTATGATTTTACAAGTATGCAGTAGCAAACAGTAACAAAATTACCCAACTCTTACGCAAAATTACCCAAAATTACCAACATGATGATGCCCACCCATGCATGGCCCTACCTTCTGCTCTTCACGCTGCTTCTGTCTCTGATGCCTCTCTGAGCCTGTGAAGGAGGAAAGAAAGTAGCCCAAAAGTTCTTGGCTTCCCACTGGATAAAGCAGTTTTTTTAGCCCCAGGAAAAGGCTGGAGCAGAGGCAATGCAAGCCTGGTGATCTGATATCACCTACTGTGAGGAGTCATAGTGTTGTGGAATTAAATTTCTTTAGGGATGAGTTCAGTCTTCCCTCTTGTGAAATTGTTAGAAAATAGAAAAGATTAAAGAAAAGATGCCTTGTTGGAAACACTTCTGACTTCATGTCAAGATGATTTCAAAATATTAGGGTATTTTTATTTGTTATTAGTGGAGGGAAAGAGTTAGTACAGAAACAGCACGATTCATCCCTTCCTTAGTTTGTAGTACTTTCTGGTTTATAAATGGAATGATTTTTTTTCTCTGGAGCTGATCTATTCAGTAGTGTTTTGGTTAGATTATCTTCCTAAAATAATTTTGCTTGTAATTTCACAGACCAAGTTTATCTGCCTATTAAAAGGAAATAGAACGAAGTGTTTGAGAGGTGCCATTCCTCAAAAATGAGATCTCATATTCTGAGTATTTTCCTAATGAGCTTTGGCTTCCTTTAACTAAAAAATGGCTTGTGTTAGGAACTCTTGGGAAGTCAGTATATTAATCTTCTGGTGCCTGTGACAACTTTTAGACTATTAAAAGGAATGTTTTATGCAACAACAGGGGTTTCACTCTTGCTCTACAGGATTTGGAAACCTTTTATACTGTGCAGTCTGTGGCTTGCATGTAGGAAGTGCATTAGGCCGTTATGTAACTAAACAGTGCATCAGAACCATGCAATTTTGAGGGAATTCTGACCATGAATTCTGCAAGTCTCAGACGTTAGGCTGCAGACATGGGAGAGAGATGATCACACTGCAGTTTCTTGCTTGCCTGAAGGGAATCACTATGAGGCAACTATAAAGAGTAAGGTCACAGTAAAGAGGTAGTTCAGGATGGCAGAGAAATGCTAACAAATTCAAAGCTCTGACTGCAGTAAATTGGCTTAGCCTTTGCTCTAATTCCTTTCGTTTCTGCATAATTGCTGGCATAAACATAGGTTCCCTGTGTTTACATTGCCTGCAATCAGAGATAACCTTCCTGTGCTAGTTACCTGTTCTTCTTATATGCAGCCTTTTTTCCCCAAAAGGTAGCTGGAGAGGGAGGGTAGGACTGAAGCAGAGTTGTCAGTGTGAGATCCTTTGTTATGATTATTATCTCATTGGTTATGCACACCTGTACCACCTGCATTTTTACTTTAAAATATTCAAAGAACAGCAGTTTACCAAAGTTACTTTGAGACATGTTCATAATGTCTCTTATGGGAAAGATTCAATGCATGTGCAAAGTACTAATAAAAATTATTGCACACGAGGTTGCCTTTTTTTCTAAAATTTTGTCCCTGTATAGCCAAAATATCAACATTTATCTGTGAGATTTTTGTTAATCTCTTTACATCTTCACTTACGTGTTTCATATATTTTTATTCTTTTCTGAAATAAAGAGTAACTCTTAGCTAAGACATAGCCAAGCAGAGATAGAAAACATTAGAAGATTGCTTTATGCCTTATTTATTTGCATATATTGAAAAGAATGAAACTTTAATTGCAGAAATAAATGTTTATAATTATTTTTATGCTTATCCTTGCTTTTTTTTCTCTTCTGTAAGGTGTGCTGTCAAAGCTGGGTAGAAAGAATGAAAATCCTTACGCACCCATAAACCTTCTGGCTGATTTTGCTGGTGGAGGTGTCATGTGTGCAATGGGCATTGTTATAGCCCTCTTTGAACGTGCCAGATCTGGCAGAGGGCAGGTCATTGATGCAAGTATGGTAAGTTTGGTCTCAAGGAACATGGGGTTTCGTAGGTTTGCCTGGGTTTTCTCCTGCTCTGTAAATGGGAGAACATTGATGCTATTCATAAGGTTTAAAATTGAGGTTTGGGAAAGTGATCTCATGAAATGGCAATTCCTTCACATGCAAGCAGTTTTCATGAATCACTGCTGCCATAACATCCTTGTGACATGGAACACGTACTGCAACCTCCCCCCTCTCCCTGCTTTTGCCCTCCTTTGCCTTCTCCACAAAGTATTCGCTGTATATATTTGAAGAATAAGTGTGGTGTATGGAGATAGGGTGTATAATAAACAATTTGCAGCTGCATAACAGCAAAAATGCAAAAAATACTTTAAAATGTTAGAAGAAAAACTTGCATCAGCTTTATTCAAGACACATCTTCTTACGTATTTGTGACAGGGCATATCTTATTAGAAGCACTGTTCCCTGGGGTAGTTACACTGCCATGGATCATTGCCAGGAAGTCAATTTCAAATACTTTGTGAATGTACTGTAAAATAAATTAAAGGCTAAATAATAATGAATACTATGGATTTTTTTCCCATTGGAATGCCATCACACAGAGAGGAACAGTACTTACTTACATTTATCCTTGAAACTTATGTTATCTACAAGTGTTGTTTCACTCCTGTTGTCCTGTTTTTCTTTTTAAAGGGTATTGCAGTTAAAATTTGACCTTCCTTTGAGGCATTGTACAGTGAAGGCTAAGGTTTTGCCTTAAATATAAACTGCATATAAACTGAAAAAAAATTATGTTAATTGAAACAAATCCCCTTGTTGCAGTAGCCGTGAAGCAACTAGAATAGCAAAAGATGTTGAATTTGTTGGCTTCAGCAAGTTTTTGACAAATTCACATGATGTTCTCAGGAGCAGTCCATGGCATTATGGTCTGGATGAAAATTTTGTGGGAACAGTGCAAAACAGGACTAATGTTTTTACTGCAACAATTTTTTTTAGTAGTTGATTGTCAGAATGAAAAACTTAGCAAGTGGATTTCTATAGCTATTTGTTGGGGTTTTTTTTGTGTTTTCTCCAAAAAGCTGTGTGACGGATGAGTGACTGCGTATAGTAAATTTACAAATAATACACATTTGTAAATGGATTAGATTACTTGGATTAGAATTGAAAATGACCTTTGCAGATTGGAGAAATGACCTGAAAAAAAATTGGCTGCAATTCATGGACATTGCTGCTCTGTAGTCCTCTGTAGGCAGAAACAATTTGCTGCACAAATATAGTGAGAGAACAATCGGCTAAAGTACAATCCTGGGGGTTTGTAGTAGTCACAAGCTGAACATGAGTCAACAATATCATGTTGTTACAAAACACATACATACTGTATTAGGATGTATAAACAGGAAATAGAGCCAGCAAAGCTTCTGAAGCAATTATTCTAACCCAGTCAATGTTTATGACATCTCAGGAAAATAGTGTTTCTGATGCTGACCATCATCTTTCAGAGTTGCTAATTTGAGGAAGTCCAAGTAGCACAACAAAAATTATGACTCTGAAAACATGACCTAAAAGCAGAATTAAAGGAGATTGTGTATATGTGAAAGAAAAACGTGGAGAATTGTGGCAAGTGTTCAAATACTGAAAAAGTTACTTCTTGTAGTTTATAGTATTACCAAATTTTCCTTATCATACTTCAGAGAATTAGAAGAATTTGTTAGAAGGAAATCAGTTAAGTCTGCTAATGTTCTAATGAAATGTGCAGCTCATTTGGAGTGGAATGTATTGTGAGGTTTTCTAAGCCGTTAAAAATTGTCTCTTCCAATTTTTTCTTGTCTCATCATAATTGTGAGATTTACAGTTCCCTGGTGATGTGCCTGGTGACCTGTGAAATGGATGGAATATTGTACAGTATCACAGGATGTACTTTACCTGGCATTTGGTCATATTCCATATTTCTTGAATAGACTTTGAGTGACACAGTTGATGAAAATCATACATGCATCATCAGCAGCAAAGACAATTAAATTGACTGGATGGATGAGCCTGTTTTTACATCTAAGTTTTTTTTTGTGGAAGAAAGTATTTTTAAAATCACAGCGCTTCAGCATTTCAGCTGTTTTGTTTTAATATTATTTTTTGTTTAATAGACGCATTACTTAAGCTGTTGTACAATTTAGGTAGTCTGAATATGTTAATGACTCAGACTCATAGAGTTTTCTACAGCAGAAATTGTGTAGAAAATTCTCTGCTGTCTCAGGAGAATTAAGTGCCTGGCCTGACTTGATTCCTGCTGGTTGCTGTCTCTTTCCATCGACTCTGTAGGGATTTTGGCTATCCTACAGGAAGCCAGGTAGTTGCCATATGGAGTGGACGCTGCGATGTGACACAGTTGTAGGCACAATTGTACCTCTGCATTCTTGCACCACACTGGAACAGAGGCATGTGAGTCAGGGCCGCAGTTTGGGTTCACTGCATCAGCCACAGAACCTTCTGCTGGTGGTAGGCATCTGACTGAGCATAACTTACTCTTTGTGAAAAGACAGCCACAGGAAAGGATGCTAGTAATGATTGCTAGTCTCATGGCAGGAACATTTAGCAGTCCAAAAGAAGACTCAGATTCCAGGTTTTTCTCAGCCTGGAGGTATTCAAAACCAAAACTCCCACATCCTAGAAGCCTTTATCAGTCACAAGGATGGAGATTAGGTTGATATGGATTCATTCTCACTTTTGTTTGAACTGTTTTCAGTCTGCAGAAAGAACAGAAGGCTTAGGGAGCAGACAGGTCACGCAATGGGATGGTGCCTCTGTATTCTTGTGCCTGCTTCAGAGACTGCAGATGTTTTTTACATGAGGGAGACATTAACTAGAACACATAACTAATTTTGCAATTAGACTTAAGTGGAGTCTCCCCACATTGTCCTTTTCATGTTGTAAATTAGGAAGGTGACCACGTTAGTGAGTGTATGGTGTTACTGGTTACATGCCTTTGAAGGTCTGGTGCAAATTATAAGACACTTAGGTACTCGTCTCTGAATTGCAGTGGGCCTCAGGCAGAACCTAGCTGTCCAGTTGCTCAGACAGGGATGTTTCTAAAGTTCCTATACCAATTAAGAACAGATGTTCTGTTTTATTTTAAGTGTTTCCAGGGTAAGGAGCACATAGATATTGTACAGGTGCTGACTAAGAATTTTGTCAGCACTGAAATCTAATTTTCAATTAGGGCTTATTCTGATTTTTTCCCTGTCTTTTATTATCCTTACTTTCAGTGCTTTTTGTGTAATATTATTTGTTGTTTATATGAGCAATGCAAGATCAGATCATTAGTAAAACAAACTTTATTTTACTATCCTTGCAATAATGTTGCCAATACGTAGATGAAGGTATACAGTATTTTCTCATATGAAAGTACTTTAATTGAGTTTAACATGTGACAGTGAGGACAGAAGCAATCCTGTCCTTGAAGCAATATTAGGGAAGAGCTGAAGTAACACACATTAAATGAAGAAGCCTTCTTGACTGCATATGTCAGCAATTTGCATGTTTTAAATTCTTGCTTGAAAGGTAGAAACTAGTAGATCTTTCTACAGGAAAGTTTAGTAGCCTTTTGTTGTGATATTGTTGCCTTTCTTTGGTCTTAAAATTAAAGCCAAAACACGGTTTATGGGGGAAAGAGGTTTTTATTTCGGTACTTATTTAAGGATTCTTGCCTGTAGCACTTCATCCAGGTGGAATGCCTGGAAATGTACACACTGCACCTTCCCACACACCGAAATTGACACAGTTATAGGCTTTGCAAATTAGCATATCCATCAAAGATTCTCTAATGAGAGGCTTGAGTGAACTCTTTGTTCTGAGGAACTTTCTCTCTGGATGAGCTTATTTTAGTTTACAAAAATGTGTTTTGGAGAGGACTTTGGTGTCTGGGACTTCTAGACTGTTTGGTCTTCTGGTTTAACAGTACAGTGGGTTTCAGTTAAGTTATCAGGATTGGAAAATTACAAGTATCTAGGCTAAAAGCACTAAGAATACATAAAACCATATAAGAGGGTATGTAAGAGGGGTATAAAAGAAAAAGCAAAAAAAAATCCTGACATCAGTATGGTATCTATGCTTTTCTGTATAGACAATATTAGGTTAGTTTCACACAGCTGAAAATGCATGAATCAAGTGATACTCAAAATAATACAGCTCAGATTTTAATCTGTTCTGCTGGAATGTTTCTGGCCATACACTATTAACTGGCTTATCTTTTACAGTGCTTTCAGTACAATTGAAAGAAAATTATGTGTGCTGATGTAAACTAGGATGTGATTTTGCTTGAAAGACTGGTACAACCTTGATCATTATTGAAAGGCTGAACAAATTTTCATCTGATTGTACTCCACCTAGACAAATCTTTGAGGAGCAAGTTTAAACAGGATTAATCATGTTTTCTAGTGCTATATTCACCAGGCACATGCATGTGTAGAGATTACTTTGCTATGGTGTATATAGCTGCCAGTGATCACAGTGGGAGAATAGTTTTTGTTTTAACTTAGTATTGGAGATTTGATTTGATTTTCTTCAATTTTTCTTCTAAAAATAGCAGTATTCCTGTATATTCAAAGGAGATAAAATTTTGTATTTATAGGACTGGTACAGGCATCTTGTTTTCCAGAGCTTTGAAAGGCATTGAGCTGTTAGATGCTTAATGTTGTATAGAGCCAAGGAGCTTGTCCCATCCCTTGAAATTCGTCACTCATTGTGAACATCTAATGACTCTAAATGTGCTAAATGAGGAAACTTTGTGCATTGAAAGTGTGTTGTCCATCTGAAGCTGCCTACTACGTTTATGCTCTTAATCTCTAATTCTAGATGATGTCATAAATGCTGTATAAACAGTAATGGAAAACTTAAAAAATGAAACTGCTTACCAGACATTCTGTCATTAAAAATCATAGCAAAGGGCAGAACTGGTAGTAGGTTTTTTGTTGTTTTGTTTTATACAGAATTTAGGAAAAATGCCATTTACTGGAGCTTTTTTTTTTTTCTTTTTCTCTAAATTTTCAAGGTGGAAGGAACAGCATACCTAAGTTCTTTCCTGTGGAAATCACGAAATTCGGCATTTTGCAGCCAACCTCGAGGTGAAAATCTGCTAGATAGCGGTGCACCTTTTTATGAAACCTACAGGACCTCTGATGGAAAATTCATGGCTGTTGGTTCCCTTGAGCCTCAATTCTATAAGCAGTTAATAAAAGGTGAGTGCGTTGGAGCAGTTGTTTCATAAAGGCAAAACAGGATTGAGTGCATTCTTTAATAGTCTGTTTTGATTTGTGATACGTGGTTATGTGATTCCTTTGTAAAAGCCAAACACTTCCTGAAGCTAGTTGGGTGGTTGTGTAGCTGTTTAATTGACTTTCTTTTTCTAGCAATTAATTTATTTCCTTTTCACCCTCAGCAACTACACTTAGATTGAAAGTTTTCTTTTGTAGTTACTGTAATGGTAGTCTGTGATGTGACTGGAGCACTAAACAACTTTTTCTGGAAATCACTTTTTTCAAATGATTGTGAATCTAGTATAAAAAGGAGACCTAATTCTTTGATATTGCAAATAGAATTTCAAGCAATTTTGGTTATTTTTACTATAATTAAAAAAAAGAAAAACTATTTAAATTGTTTCAGAAAGGAATATTGCCTGTAAGCAGTTCGTAGTATTTCCTGATAGAAAAAAGTTTTGTGGAAGCAAATTCTGCTTTAGTAATTAATTTCCACCACACAATTTCAGAGTGCTTTTCGTGTCCAGTTGTGGATATAATGTTTACATGTGACTAAGACTCTTTAAATATGACTATAAATCATGATTTATCTCTTTGAGAAATTAGAATGGGTTATGCAAAATATTTAATTGTATGACATTAAAACGGAAATTTTCAGGTGCATCTTTACCTCTGAACTGTTTGTGTGCTTCAAGCTTTTTATCAGATGAGGTCTTAACTTCTTACTGGCTATTTAATTTAATTTTTTTTTTCTGTTGTGCTTCTTTGGCAGATTGCTATGCTTTCCATACAGAATTTATGAAAACATAAAAAAATCATGAAAGAATTTTGTATTTATTATTTTCTTCATTGTACAGAATATGGAGGCTATAAGAAATTCTCAATTTAATTTTAGTTTTGCTTAATGAGTTGAAGGAATGTCAATAAAGCATTCCTAAAGTGGATACCAGTGTTACGTGAACTGCTTTTGTCCATGGGTGACTGACAGGGGACCAGTCTTTGATCACTGAGCGTGCCAGGGGAGTAGTTCCTTATTCTTGCCCAGTCTCTTCCACACTGATTATTCCTTGAATTGTAGCATTCATTGAATTGTATCATTGCTACAATTTGTACTGGTTTTGCCTGGGATAGAGCTGAATTTCTTCACAGTAGCTTGCATGGGGCTGTGGTGTGGATTTGTGCTGGAAGCAGTGCGGTAAGACAGGGATGTTTCAGTTACTGGTGAGCAGCGCTTGCACAGCACTGAGGACTTTTCTTCTCCTCACCCCACTCCACCAGCAAGAGGGTTGGGGGTGCATGAGAAATGGGAGGGGATCACAGCCAGGACAACTGACCCAGCTGACCACAGGGACATTCTGTACCACAGGACACTGTGCTCAGCAATAAAACTGGAGGGGAGGTTGGCCGGTGGTCACTGCTCAGGAACAGGCTAGGCATCTGGCAGTTGATGGTGAGCAATAGTTTTCACCTGCAACTCTGGTCTTTCTTGTGTTATGGGGCTCTAAGGTGGGGCATGCCTTTGGTGAGCAGGATCCCAAAGAGAGAGCTTGTTCTTTACGCTTTGGTTCTCTTTCAGCCTGTGGTGCTCCCCAAAATCTTGCACAGCTGCAGCTGTGAACAGCTGCTTCTCTTGTATCTTAACAAAGTCCATATAATTGTGTGGAGTATCTAAATTGGTACATTCTGCTACGTGAAATACTTGAGGAAGGCTCCTGGAGTGATTCAGGGACATGTCCAGCATTATGTTAGTCAGATCAGATGTCACGTTTCAAAATGCCATGTTCTTGGCTGAAGAAGATGGTACTTTTTGTCTCTAACTGTCCTGAAAATAACTTGTTTGTGAAGTTGTAAGCAACTTGATCTTGAAAAAGAAAGCGTAATTGATCATTCCACATTGATTATTTGCAGTTCTTTGAAATGTTTTTCTCATCCAATCCCCTGAGATTTTCTTGCTTGCGTGGGAGTTGGAAAACAAAATTAAATATAAAACTCTTATCAAAATAAAAGGTAAGCCCTTGCTCTGGAAGTTAGGTAATTTGGAATTCTAATAAATGTCTTCAGGGAGAATGCTTATTTTAAATACAAAACAAATGAGAAAAAAATAAAGCTACCTACTCAAATGCCCGTATGTTTGGCTTAAGTGATTAAATACTGGCCTGCAGTATTAATGACCTGCAGTATTTTATTCTTTCGAGATCAAGTTGAATCATACTTAAGCTACAGGACTGAGATAGAATCGGTACTTGTTCAAAAACCCCCCAAAATTCTGCAGTGTCTGGTTCTGTTTGTGACTCTTTTTCTCAGTGAACTTTCTCTGCACAGTCTTGCCTTGTATTGATCACTGTTACTAGGCAAGACTTGGGCTTTTCTGTCTCAGCCAGGTTATCTAGAGAGAAGCCTCTGATGGATGAAACCAGTGGCCAGGTGATAAAACGTGGTCACTGATGGTTTCTGTCTTCTTTAGATAACTCTTTACTGGGGAAGATGCTAAAATTCTGCTTTTCTTTTAGTTGTTTCTCAGAAATTTAAAGCAAAAAGTTAGAGCAGCAACTGTGAATTCTCTGCTTACGTTGGGGCACCCACATTGGACAACTTTATTTTCATGTTTGAAAGCATTCCTTATGCTTACAATGCAGAGAAGTTACTTGATTTTAACAGCTGAAGTTTCAAAAATAGTTATTCCAGCAATAAAGAACTACTGTGTATCCACTTGTAAGTAGAAAATAACTGCAATCATTGTTGCATATGTTTCTGCCATATTTAAAAAATCGAACATACATACTGCGGTCTTTGAGGAAATTTTGCCTTTAATTGTATCAATCTTTTCTTGTGTACACTTGATAACTTACTTTGTTAATTTTGTAAAAGTGTGTTGTTTAAAGTAAATGACCAAACTCAAGATTTTCTCCCAGTATTGAATTTAAAGTAATTGGTCTTCTGTCATTGTGTTTAAGGTGCATATCGTGATCTGTTCAGATTTTCACATAGGAAATATTTATTCCTTTCAGTACTAGGATTTCAGTCTTTCTGAAGCAATAGTGCACTAAATTAGAACAGCAGAACCTTCTTGTGAGTTAGGGATTATTTCCTTTCTGGGATATCTACTGCAGAAATTAAGTTCAGAATTTAAGCCTTTGAATATTATAGGGGAGAAAAAGGTGCCTGTGAGAATTGTACTGCTCTTTCACAAACCTGAGGAGCTATGACTTAGGCTGAATTGTCTGTTCCAGACATTAACTCCAGCTTTGAAGTACATTTAAAGTGGTATGTTCTAATTGCAATTTCCGTAATTTCATTGCATAGCTTTTCTCTGTATATTTGGTCAGTTCTGCTGGTGAAGAATTTGGTGCTGTTCCAGATGAAATATATTCAAAAACCACTTAATGGTTTCTCTGTCCATATTCAGAGGGTAGATTACTTTTGCCGCTACTGTAGAATGAGAGCACAAGGATATGGGTGTTGCAGATGTCAGCTGGAGATTTAAAGACTGTAGAATTGAGAAAGTGGCATGATTTCTGAACCGTTTGTCCCTGCTCACAGAATTCTGCTTAGCCAAAGCAGAACTGATTTCCTTTTGGTTCTGGATCACTTCAGTGTTTCCCTGCAGAGTTCCTGCAGGATCCCAGTGCTGGACCCAACTGCATTTAAGGACACGGTGAGGAAAGTTCTTAAGGAGTCTGCAGAGGGAAACTAAATTTAAGAAAATAGGGCATATTAGTTTGAGAAGATTGTTAGCTTTGTAGATTGTGCTCAGCAGGGAAATTTAAGTTTATGCTTGCCAGAAATTTAGTAATTAAATAAATTTTAAAAAGGCTTTATGAGAAACTGAAGCTGTGTAAAATACATGCAGTGGAGAGGTATTTTGGTCTCACTGTTGATTGTTTGCTATTAACAAGCAAGCTGTAGTCCTTTTGCAAGTATTAATTTTATTACTACAAAAATCAGACAATAAATAGCTAAAATGCTTTGGCATCTTATGAAAAATCTGATGTAAGAAACATTTGCTACTAATATTAAGCCTTAATCTTTTGAAAGAAAGAGACAGAATGTCTTTCAACTGACCTGTGAATTGCTTCTGCAGATTTGTTCTGGTTTTTAGCAATAGGTGCATAGTATTGCTTCAGCCAGGCTATAAGGGGCATGAAGAACACAGTAAATACCATGAAGTAGGTGAGAGTAAAGGTTTGATTCTGAGTTACGTGGTGTAAAGTCATTTACACAAGGTGGACTTAGTGTCCACTTACACTGATGGGGAAAGTGCTGACAGTCAAGAATGTCCTGAACATGTGCTCCATAGTACCCATTTCATACTACTTCAATACTCCTACATTGTATGGCTTCAGTTTAAAAAAAAATAAGGAAAAATTTAGGAAGCAATTAAAAAGCATCATTATGAAGGATTTCCACAGGGCTCTCCATTTTGTGATTGTGAAGTACTGTGTACTGTTTCCTCATTATGTTTTAGACTCAGTTATACATAATACTGTTATACATAATACTCACTTATGTTTTATTTTAATTTACTTATTATGATAAGCCTTAAACATTGTTCAAATACTGTAGAGGGCCAGGCTCTTGCTGCATCAAAACATTTGCAATTGTGGTAATTAAGCATGTCAACTTGGAGCACAGCTATAGATGCATTTGCAGTGAGGCATGGTAGTACTGTGGGCCTGATCAACCATTTGCTGAACTGACACTTTCTGAAAAATTACTTAGTTTCAGAAACGTTGAGCAGACAAAAAACTTTATATAGTTAGTTTAATGAAAATTCACTGCTCTCTTGGAATATTCTGAAATTCAATTCCCTCTCACAGTGAGAACAAGTTTTATTTAGTCAGAAAAAGCACAATGGCATTCACCTGACAGCTGTCGTTTGGGCCAAAATGAAGGTTTCCCATACTAGACAATTTTATTCAGTCATGTTATTACAACGTAATTTCAAAACTACTCTGCTATGACCATATATTTTTGAAAAGAAAACTAGTAAATTAAACCAAGAAAATCCTGAACAAAACTCTGCTTTTAAAATGGTCTGACTGAAATAATATAAAAAACTGTTTCAATTTCTGACATACCAAAGCAGCTTCACTGATTTATCTAATGAATTTTGCTGGTTTCTTTCTCTTGAAATAGGTGCCTGATTTTACTAGAGTTTCTCTAAGAAGTTCTGTAGAAATAGAGATTTCAGTTTACTGCATCAATAAATGATGTGGGGATATATGTCAATAAAGCTCTAGCATTTGAAGGAACTTTAAAGCTGTATCATTATAGGGAAACAATTTTTCATTTTTCAAAAATAATTTCAAAGCTGTACTAGAGCAGATTGACTGGACTTTTCCATACATAAGATTCTAGATGAAAATTTGAACAAAAATCTTGGAACTAAGTTGTGATTGCTTTATAAGATACTCTGTGCAAAAGATACTTTGCTTATGATTACATTGAATGAAGTCTGTCCTCCTGTGGTACCCCAGACAATTCTGTGCCATGTAATAGTTTCCTTGTTGAGTCAGTCACTCCTGCTCTGAGACTGCTCATCTGCACCACAAATGGTGAGCACAAGCTGGAAAATGAGAAGCTGTAGTGCTTAAATGCTGTCGATTCATTCTATTTAAAGTTGAAGTCTTCAGTGGTAAGCGGAAAATGAGATGTAATATTAAATTCCAGGTTCTGCCTATTGTTCATACATTTGCCAGGGTGTATGCGGTGAGGCTCAGCCAACTTCCCATCTGCCACAATCATCATGAATAATTGTGTAATAGGATAATGGTAGAGCTCTGCTCGTGTTGGACTGGCTGCTAGAAGCTAAACCAGTTTTTCATAAGAAAACAAGTATTGTGTAACAAAGTTTCCACTTGACAAGATTCCATGCATTGAGACAGAAGCTCAGGTAGTGTGTTTTTACTTACCTGTATATATTGTGGAAGATAAATTTGTCTCACCTCATAGTTCATAAGTAAACTATACTGCACTGTTTGTCTCTAGTGGAGTACTTTGAAAATCAATAATCAAATTAATTTTGAAAGTATTTCTAGCTTTTATTTAATCATGATGTTCAACCAGTGTGAGTTATCTTCCGCTGATCTCTTTTTGGATGACATGAATGGTTAGGGATGCAAGAGTGTAAGTTCAGTGATTTAAGGTGCACATGGTTTGGTAAAACTGTAAGGACTGATACTGACCTTGAAATATTATTTATCCTAGTATAAACAGGCGTTTTTAATAAGATATGAAAATGCTTATTTTGTCTTTGACTATGATGTATTTCTTCTGAAAGTGAACAACTGCAAGGCTGTGTTTCTGAGTCTAGAGATTGGCAATTTCTGTGTGTTTTGCTTTAAAGTACTAAAGTATAATTTCAAAGCATGTATTCATTTTCAAAACTAATGTTTAAGAATCTTGTGATCAACAGTGAAATTCTTAAATACTGTGGAGGAATACTGTGTTATTCTATGGGCACCAAGAAGTGCATATTGTACAGGTTATGGATGGAAGAAAGAACTTAAGGAGCAGAAGAATAGGCATTATCTCCCCCTTTCTTCTCCCCTGTATGTTTCCGCAGCAGTGTGTCTGCCCCGCTCAGTGATAATGAAGCCATAAAAAAGGCAAGATATTTTTGGTGTTTCCTGCCTATTTACAGCTAAAGACAAGAGGAGGTCTGTGTAAGTTCTGCCTGCAAACAGCCCTTTCTTACTAAAGCCAGATAACAGTTATAAGTCTAATTATCAAACTGATACTAGATAACCAAAGATATAAGAAAGAATGCTGAAAATTCAGTTTTGCAGAGCTCTACATTTCCTCTGCCTTTTACGGGGAACTGCTGTTTTCTAAGAAGCTCCCTTTCTTTGTTACTTGTGAAGCATTATGATGATAGTTGTTCTCTAGTGTTCCTGATTACTCAAATTCTTTCTTATCCCTGCTTTTTCTGAATTTTTTCTGCTGTGTTCATGCTCCAGAATTTCAATATGGAACTGTTTGAATAGCCTTCACTTCTGATTTCTATTTGATATCATGTACTCTGCTTATACCTGTGTACTCTCTTCATTTTGAAATCTTAGTTCAATTGCCTTTTCTCTTTCTTGTTTTTTACCTTCTTTTTGAGATAATCTCTACAAGAAGTCATAAAAATTCTTGCATCTCCTTGAAGTAGAAGAATGAAACAATAGAGACTGCAGAGAGCAGAATCTATGTGAACAGAAACAGATACAGGAAACTGGCAGCACAGCAGAGATGTAAGCTCTCCAGTGAGAAGGGATGTGGTGCTTAGTTCAGGGATAGACCTAGGACTTGTCTAGTTCAGGAAATGTTCATTACAAGGCCTCTGTGCCCATGCTTTGCTCTCGTGTCTTGGGAGAGATGTGCTTATTCCATACCTGGGTGGTCCTTGCAACTGAGATGGAAAGCAGGGTTATTTAGCAGTTAGGGGGAGAAAGGGCTGTGGGAATTGCAACCTGGGAAGTGTGCTGGAGCAGAGGGAGCAGGAGATACTGCTGGAGCTTGTTTTGACAGTGGAGTGAAGAAGCAGGTCAGTCAGCCTACAGGCACCTGCAGCTGAGCTGCCACATGTGCATCAAGCTGGGCACATCTGTCCACACCATCTTCTCATCTGTGGCGTAGAAATAACCCCATCGTGTTGAACTTCAAACACTGTAGACAGCTAAATGTTCAGCTCTGGCAGATGTGCTGGCTCCTGGGAGATGAGTGTATTGCTGTAGTCCAGGACCCATTCAGCAGATTTCTGTGTTGCTACTGCCAGGTAGAGAATATGATACCTCTTATAGAAGCTGTTCTCAGGACATTTTTACCTCTAGGCAGCTGCTGCTTCTGTTAAGTGTTTATACAAATGAGTGTTTATTATATGTACTTGCTTAAAAGGCTGTAGTTGATGCAGTTTAGTCTAATTGCAAGTATCAAAGAACATTTTATTCCTCTGCTCCCTACCTTGCATAGATACCCAAGTAAAGCTCAAAGTGACTTAAGTATTGCCTGCAAAATATTTTCTTCTTGAGAAATACACTTAATTGTGGGGAGCACTTAGTAATTTATCTAAGCCACACTATAGTTAAAATTTGCTTTTCTCCTTTCAGGTCTTGGGCTAAATTTGGATGAACTCCCTGCTCAGATGAGTTTCTCCGACTGGCCTGAAATGAAGAAAAAATTTGCATCCATATTTGCACAGAAGACACAGGCTGAGTGGTGCAGCATATTTGATAGCACTGATGCCTGTGTGACCCCTGTTCTATCATTCGATGATGCTGCCTCACATCAGCATAACAAAGAAAGAAGTTCCTTTATCAAAAATGATCAGGGAGAGATAATTCCTAGGCCTGCTCCTGTTCTATCAAGGACCCCTGCTGTTCCATCATGTAAAAGAGATCCTTTTATAGGAGAACACACAGAAGAGGTACTTCTAGAATATGGGTTTACTAAGCAAGAGATTGCTAAACTTCATTCTGATAAAGCAATAAAATTCAAGAACCCAAAAGCTAATTTATAATTCCTGACTGTGCATATCAGATAAATTTCAGGCTGATACAGTAAGCTTTTGTGCTTTAAAATTGAATTATGTGACAAATAAATGTTTGCATAATATTGTTTTTAAATAATATATATTTTTTAAATTATTGACAAATTTAATTTGAAGACAGTGGTACTTATGTACTTGTGTACCTGGATGATCTGCTGTCTAGAATGATACTATAATTGTGTTCTGAAGATCTACACAGTTGCTTGGTAAGCACCTCTTAAGTTCTCAGAATGTTTGTTTAAATATTGTATCCGGTGGTTTGATTCTTTTAATTCTTGGTTATACCACTGATTTTTAATACATGTTGTAATTACCTTTGCTTTCAATAAAATATAATTATATTCTTTCTAAATGAGTGATCATGTTTTTTATTCATGAATTAGAAGGGGTTTTTGCCTCTATTTTGTCATTTTAATTAATTTGCTTTATAATGCGAAAACTATGGTCTAAATAATGCTATTCTCTTACGTGCTGCTGCAGAGCTATTATCTCAAAAGTTAATCTATTTAACAGCCTGACTACGTTTTCTCAATGCAGTCACCTGATTATATTACATTTAGAGTATCAGCTTGGCTCGAAACTAAATTCAATCAATTTAGGATCAATTTTTTTGGTTTTTAAAATATCTGCCAGCTAATAATCCTTTTGTCTCCTCATGGAAAAATGGCAGGCAATTTTGCTGCACAGGTTTTAAACAATGGCTATTCCATGTTGGTTTACATTTCCTTCAAACTTAAGCTGTCATTTGGAACCATCTCTTTCAAGGCAAAAGAAAATCTGCTTTTAAAAAGAATTAGTTATGTGGCATTAATGCAGTATGCTATAGTCCAATGTGTGAGGAATTATGACATGAAGGGTTGGGATTTTTTGATAATTTTGTTTGTGTTTTGCTGAAGATTGGTTTGTTGGTTACAAAGGCTTCCAAAGCCTTCCAAAGCTTAGGTATACTTTAGTTCATTTTACACGTGTCATGGCACAAATGTCAACATTATTACCATAAGAAAACCTCTTACATTCTACTACACAAACACTTACCTGGAAGCAAGAGTTGTCTAGTAGGTCCTGGCAAGTTGTCTAAACCACTAGCAAAAGCACCTTAAGTTTCCAGCTGATCATCAGTCTAGTGTAAATTACTGAATATTATATACTGTTGTGATAGGATTTGACAATTTTCTTAGACCCAGATGCATCTGATCGTGTTGCAGAAAAATCAGCTTTGTCAAACATAATTTCCATTGCATGAAAGTTTTGAAACCGAAATTATGGACATTAATTTAAAACTTCATGTTGCTTTCAGCGTAGGTTGTATCAGCTGCCTCTCTCAGGTGCCTAACCCTGAAAGGTACAGTTTAAAGAATGGCACTACAGAGTTTTTTTAAGGCCTTCTCCTGGCAGGTAAGACTGTTTAAAAAAACCATGTCTAAGTGATCCTAATATCCTTTGTTTTCAGAAACCAAGAAAATTATCAGTTCTTTTGAGGGCAGTACACAGCAGATAGAGAAAAAGTACTCATCAGTGTCTGATTGACAGATTTCTGTCACGCTTTGTATCTGCCTCTAACGCTTGAGGGCAATGGATAAATTCACTTACTCATCCTCATGAAGTGCATTGAAATCCTTTTCCAGATAGATACAGACTTTTCCTTCCAGTTCAGTCAGCAGGGAATGGTCACTCTGTCTGATGCTCCTGTTTGCTGAACAGAAAGATGAGGACTAGAGTCCTGGTGTCAGTGCTGTCTTACAGCAAGATCTTGCAAGAGGAACAGCTTTGTGTCAGGCTAATCCTGCGCCCCGACCATGTGATGTGTGTTCTCGTTATATGTGTGCTTCATGCGTAAACGGTAATTCCTTAGTTGTGGATAGTTGGGAGCAGTGCAAACGCCCAAAAGCTCAGATCTGCTAATGTGAACACACGCTTCCCCGCCCCCTTCCTGGCATAACTTGTGATCGCAGAGCCATGAAAGTATGTGAGTCCCTCCCCCAGCACAGACCGATCCCACCCGGCATATGATCTGGGCCCCATGTCAGCCAGAGCAGGCAGCACCAGCTCGCTGCGGCGCTGCTCGCAGCCGGAGCAATGACCTTAACGAAAGAGAGCTTCCACAAGGCTCTTCCACCCACTTCTGAAGTGGCCAAGGCCGACATGGACAGCACCAGAGAGAAGGAGGAAGCTTCGGAGCAGTCAGTGATGAGGACTGGAGCGGTGGTGCCACGGAAGCGAGCGGTGGGAAGGCTGATCATGCACAGCATGGCCATGTTCGGCCGCGAGTTCTGCTATGCCGTGGAGGCCGCCTTTGTCACGCCGGTGCTGCTCAGTGTAGGGCTGCCCAAGAACCTCTACAGCCTCGTGTGGCTCATCAGCCCTATCCTGGGCTTTGTGCTGCAGCCCGTGGTAGGTTCAGCCAGTGATCACTGCACCTGTAGCTGGGGCAGGAGGCGACCTTACATTCTGGGTCTGGGCATCATAATGCTGTTAGGCATGGCTTTGTACCTCAATGGGGACGTGATCATCTCAGGTGAGTGAGGGGCATGCGCTATGCTGACAGACAAAACTCGTCCTAGCCTTTTGAATCAGAAAAAAGAGGGTTTCCCCTTTTCCTTCTTATAATGCGCTGTTAAAATTTGGTATCATGTGACTCGGGTGCACTAAAAGAGCTGGGGAGCATTGGAATCTTTGTATACACTCAATCCTAACGCTGCATGTTATGTACCCTGTACACAGTGTTCTGTAGTTTGTGCATGGTATTATAGTCTGTTGTGTGTTGGTTTGGTTGCCTGATAAGCTCCTACAGGTAAAGATTTGCATAGGCCACAGAAGTTTTTATGAACTAAGATCTACCTTGTTTGCTTAAATTATAGTATTGTTTTTGTGATGTAATGCATATCCAAACTGAATCCCTGTTCATCCCTATTTTAGATGGATTAGTATTCAAAATACTAGTACTTTAATTATTGCAGCACTGACATGACTCAGGACTGTGTTGTGCTGGTGAAAAACAGAAAGCCTAAACTGCTTGGAAACTGTTGCAGCTGAAACATGCAAGAAAAATCTGACCGACCTCGCTATTGTTACATTTTAGCTTGGGATGTAACTTCTTAAAGTCTTGATAGAAAGTTGTTGCTGACTAGGCAGATGGGGGAGGTGTGCGTCTTTATGAAAATATTGATTTATTCTCTCTTCCTGAATATTATTGGTCTTGAATATACTTGATCTCATTGACCCAGAAAGAGATGTTGCAGTCAACTCTTCATTATCTAAAACAATATAAGGGTGGAAAAGTAGAATAAACCAAAAAGTACTGCAAAATGCATGTGTTAGGCTACCAGAGCACGCCTTGAAGGTGTAAAGGAGTTGATTAAGGACAGTGATGCTCTTAGTCATGGAGCTTGGAGCATTCTGAGCATGTGCTGACTCAGGGCACTAAGTCAACCTAGCCCAGCTCAGCTCTACACAGACTCAGCTCTCCTGCTTCTCTGATGAGATTCTGGTGTTACTTTTGTATAACCAGCCATTGCTTATATTTTGAGATTTCAGGAAAGACAAAATGTGGTTTTGCGGAACATGGCGCTGTTGCTGTCAGAATGAGGGTGTTTTTCTTTTTGTAGCTTTCATCGATGAGAGAGAAAAGCAGCGGACGTGGGCAATAGTCATTACCATGCTGGGAGTAGTACTTTTTGATTTTGCAGCTGATTTTATTGATGGTCCCATCAAAGCGTATTTATTTGATGTCTGCTCTCATCAGGATAAAGAGAAGGGTCTGCATTACCACGCCCTCTTTACAGGTACTCAGATCCCTTCTTTTCCTTCCTACCTCTCAAAGGAGGGGAAAGTAATTGCATGGATTTTATCCTCACTGTGTTTCTAATCTTGAATGAACTGATCATCTGATCCTGCACTTCAGTCACGAGTCTTTTGTTTCTGGGTTTTCACTACTCCAGAGAGCAGCAGCTTGTGATTGCTGCTTCAAGAGTTCTGCAGAAGGCTGCAGGCGTAAACAATTACAGCAACACAGACATTATTTAAGTAAGAGTAGTTAGTTATTATAAAAGTGGAAGTAGTGTTTGTTCAGTTTGATTTGGGTTTTTTCCAAGTTTTTAGTGAGGCAAAAATTAATGGATGTTTCACTTGTTTCATTGCTATTGCACATAAAAATAACATTTTTGATTCATCACATGACATAAAACAAGAGCTGTACGAACCAATTTATTTCCATTCTTCAGCAGTGCACCAGTATGTGCTGTATAGAAACAGGAGTTCTGTGTAAAATTCAGAAATTCACAACTCCCACAAAATAAGTCCAAGTAGTTCAGTTCAAATTCTTGCAAAGGAAGTTAACAGCTTCATTTGCCTTTGTACATGTTTGGAATGCTGCCAAGTTACAGAAGGGCACAAAACTGTTGGAACAAGTCCAACGGAGGGCTGCAAAGTTGATAAGGGGACTGGGGCACCTCTCCTGTGAAGACAGGCTGAGAAGATTGGGGCTGTTCATCCTGAAGAAAAAGTTGTGTGGAGACCTCATAGGAACCTTCCAGTGTCTGAAGGGAGTCACAGGGAAGCTGGAGAGGGAGTTTTCTTTAGGAAGGTGAGGGGAAATTTAGGTTGGATCTTAGGAAGAAATTCTTCCCTGTGAGGGTGGTAATGCACTCTATTAGGTTGTCCAGGGAGGTTGTGGATGCCCCAACCCTGTCAGTGTTCATGGCCAGGTTAGATGAGGCCTTGAGCAGCCTGGTGTAGTGGGAGGTGTCCCTGCTGAATGCAGCGTGGGTGGGACTGGATAATCTCTAAGGTCCATTCCAACCCCCGAGCACTGTTTCTATGAAATCATCGGTACAATGTCAGCCCTGTGTTGGGGAAATGCACAGAGCAGACACCTAAGGCTGTGTACCTGTGAAGTGACTCTGGAGCAGCCTCCTGCTATATCTGAGAGCAGTCCCTGTGAAAGCACTAGACAAAAAGCAGACTACCGAGACGTCATGCAATCTTAGTTACAGCAGATTTTTGTGGCTTCCCAGCCCCACCAAGAGCAGAGACACATAGATTCAGTAGCAGTTACTTTGCTCAGGAGGGAAGAGTAGTAGCTGCTGACAACAGGCCAATTTTGGACACAAGAAATACCTGTGTACAGGAACACAGATTATAAGGGGAGCTTAAAGCCATGTGGGAATGAAATCTGTATTATTTGTTAGAAAATGACAGATAAAATTTTAAGGAATTACTTGTTAGGACAAAGAGAGGAGTGAGTCTCTGTGTATATTCAGCACAGCTCTGGTTGTCTTTTTTCTTTTTGGATGATACTAAAAAGATACCTCAAATTTGAAGATTTAAAGCTGCAGATTTAGCTGTTTCATTTGTGCACTGAGGTATGAAACGGGATGTGGGACAAATAACATTAAATAAGACTGGGGCAGAGTGCATGACTTGGTCCAGCACCCTGAGCTCTCTACAGTAAGTTCATCGATATGTTAACCCATCCTAACTGAAAATTCCCCAGTCTGCTGTTGAAATCCTCCCTTGACTTGAGTTCTACAGCCTCCCAAGGCACTCTGCTCCAGCAATTCCCTGGTCTTGGTGTTAGTTTTCCCTAAAATCTAATCGTAATATCCATTCCCTACAGTTCGCATTTATCATTCCCTGATATTTTATCCCAATCAGACACAGACAGCAATCTTCCCATTTCTTTTCTAGTTTCTGTTTTAGATATTATTTATTTTCCCCACTTTAGTGCCTTCTTTTTATACTTAATATTTCTAGGATTTTACTCTGCAGTTTGCTTCCAGTTTAGGGTTTGAACATGAAACTTGATGGCTTTGCAGCTATGAAACCCATGGCAACTTATACAAGTGGAAGGAAGAGTGCACTCATCAACACACAACATTCAGGCGCCATTCCAGTATCACAATCCTTTCTTTTTCAAAACAGCATGCAAAGGCAACCTCAAATGTCAAACATTCTCTCTGCAAACATACACTGAAACCAAGTAGTGTAGATTTCCTTTTAAAAGTTGTTAATAGCATAATTGTTTTTTATGAGAACAAACAAGGATACAGTCCCCTGTGAAATGCCATGGGACACAATGAAGAAGGGTCATAATCAGACCCAGGAGGGGAAAACAGTACAGAAAGCCCAGAATGAAATCAAAATCCCGTGTTTTGTTGGGGAAGCAAGTGTAGGTGCTGTTAGTTTTTGTTAGACGTACATTGTCATCTGTTCCCTAAAGCAGAGGAGCAGAAATGTTTCCAAGTCCTTGAAAAGCTGCTGTCCTGTGGAACTCCCACACATCCATACCCCAGAGCCACCTGGTTAACAAGGAGTCTACAAGGGTGCCACCCCTGCCAGAGCTCTGTACTGAATGTAACGGAGGGCACTTCCCTGTGCATCTCTTTGTGCACTCATAACAAAGAGAAGAAATTTTTAAAAAAACAAACTGACTGGAATCTGGGCTTATTAACTTCAAGGCACAAAGTACCATTCTCATTTTACCTCTTAGTCTACCTTTTTCTGAGAAAATTAGTAAATGAGATTACACACTTATATTTAATCATTTCTGCTTTCTTTACCAAGTGATGAGGTACTTGGATTTTTATAACTACAAAACAATGCTTTTGAGTTTATTTCCTTTTTTAAAAATTTCACATGGAAGCAGTATTTCTGTTTGGACTAAGCTAAATAAAATACATTTTACAAACTATTATATATATATATAAAATATAATATTTAAACTATAGATAGACTCAATATAATTTAAAAAGTGTTTGTTCTGTGAAATTAAATAAAACCCACATAAATTTCTGTAGGATTTTATTTAGTTCTACTTGTATTATTTACCATTTCAAAGAAAAGAGAGCTTCAAAGAGTCAAAAAAAAGAGATGGATCCTATGTTGCTGTATGTTCAGGCAATTTCTGGAGAGCTCTGCCCACCAGATCTGGGAAGATTTTTCAAGAGATGTTTTCGTAACTGCTCATGTGTGTGATTATCTCAGTATTCCTATTTCTTGTGATAAATATCTGAAGGGTGATTATTCCATCATGTCCCCCCCTAGAGGGGATCACATGTTGAGGGTGTTATGTACTCTCTGTTTATTTTATCAATGCCAGTACTTTTTTTTCCTTTTTTTCCCCCACCATTGTAGGTTTGGGAGGAGCCCTGGGTTACCTGACAGGTGCTATGGATTGGGGTCAAACTATACTAGGATATACCTTGGCATCAGAATTCCAGGTGATCTTCTTCTTCGCAGCCTTGGTTTTCATAATCTGCCTTACTGTACATCTGTGCAGTATTACTGAAGTCCCACTCAGATATGAAAATGAAGAGGCAAAGTTCTTGTTGGAAGTGACTGAACCCCATCAATACAACTCCATAGAGGAAGAAATCAAGAATGGTTACTTAAAATCAACATGTACCCAAATAAAGGCTGCAGCCAAGCCGGGGAAATGTGCAGTTGTGTCACGCACTGAGGTGAGTGCAGAGATGGTTTTATAGGAAGNCCTTTTTCTGAGAAAATTAGTAAATGAGATTACACACTTATATTTAATCATTTCTGCTTTCTTTACCAAGTGATGAGGTACTTGGATTTTTATAACTACAAAACAATGCTTTTGAGTTTATTTCCTTTTTTAAAAATTTCACATGGAAGCAGTATTTCTGTTTGGACTAAGCTAAATAAAATACATTTTACAAACTATTATATATATATATAAAATATAATATTTAAACTATANACCAGATCTGGGAAGATTTTTCAAGAGATGTTTTCGTAACTGCTCATGTGTGTGATTATCTCAGTATTCCTATTTCTTGTGATAAATATCTGAAGGGTGATTATTCCATCATGTCCCCCCCTAGAGGGGATCACATGTTGAGGGTGTTATGTACTCTCTGTTTATTTTATCAATGCCAGTACTTTTTTTTCCTTTTTTTCCCCCACCATTGTAGGTTTGGGAGGAGCCCTGGGTTACCTGACAGGTGCTATGGATTGGGGTCAAACTATACTAGGATATACCTTGGCATCAGAATTCCAGGTGATCTTCTTCTTCGCAGCCTTGGTTTTCATAATCTGCCTTACTGTACATCTGTGCAGTATTACTGAAGTCCCACTCAGATATGAAAATGAAGAGGCAAAGTTCTTGTTGGAAGTGACTGAACCCCATCAATACAACTCCATAGAGGAAGAAATCAAGAATGGTTACTTAAAATCAACATGTACCCAAATAAAGGCTGCAGCCAAGCCGGGGAAATGTGCAGTTGTGTCACGCACTGAGGTGAGTGCAGAGATGGTTTTATAGGAAGTATCTTTGCATCCTTGGAGATCCCTTAATTAGCTAATGCTGATTGTTTGTAAAGGAGTCCTTTCACATGCACAGAAAAGAACCCTCCATCAGGATAAAGAGACAAGAGAAAGCTTACTTGCTTTTTTTGTTCTTTTTCTTTTAGTTTTGCTTTAGAAAGCATTGCCAGCAAGAGGCTAGTTCTGATGCTTTGGTCAATTGGCAGGGATGAGGGAGAACCTTGTTCAGTTTTCTGCTCTGTGTCTCTTGATATCCTCCTCATGTGAATTTTGTAAATAGGATCTACTTTGTCCTTTAGTCTTGATGTAATAATAATAAAATTGTGGACAAAGACTACAGACCTTTAATCTTTGATGTAGGTCTCTAATTCCCACTGAAGTCCTGTACAGTTTTGTACATAGTACATGTGAAATGTGCGTTTGTAGTAAACATTTGGGTTTTCTGCTACTCAACATTTCATTGAGTACTAATGTGTTTAATTGCTACTTCTACAGCAGTTCTACCTTGGTACCAGAATTTTAGTTTTATTCTGACTGATATTGTAGCTGTGTCTTTGGAAAAACTTTGAGGTGTGAGAGAATAGTGAGTACTTTTAAATCCTCACTGTTATTTTGTTTCTGATGCATTTTTATGGGAGAGTTATTCAACCTAAGGCACTTAGGAAAATATGAATCTACCAGAAAAATAGAAGTGGGGAGCCCACTTTGAAAATGGTCTTTGGAGCAGATGATTGTTTTTACTGTTTTGTTGATGATTTTTAGTGCTAGAAATCCTCATGGCTATCTCATGGTACCCTAGATAAGCAAAGTATAACAAAATAGTGGTGACACAGTTGCTTCTCATCGTGCTTTCACTTTTGATCTCTTGGCATTATGCATATCCATCCCTGGTACACTGATACAAAAGTTTGATACATCAGGTAAAACATACTATGCATGTGACAATGTTATAAGTAAGAAAGCAATACTCTTGTTTAATCTATAAACAAAAGGGATTTATTATCTTTTACTATTTGTAATTTGTTTTATAATAGCATTTGGTATTTCTAACCTGAAGAAAATAGTATTACACCACATGCAAGACATATGAGATGAGCATTGCCTGATGAGAATGCCAGGCAAATGCAGAGTGGGGCAGACAGCAAGGCAACAGCTGTGGGGAGAATCTGACAAGAGCACTGAGCTTCCCCACTGCAGGCCAACTTGAGCAGCCAGCACCTTTCACCAGCGCTGTTCACTCTGAGCATCCTCCGAGTTGTTAGAGACGCTGAGTGTCACTGACTGCTTGGACAATGTAGGCTCTAAAAAAAGAAGGCAAATGACGATGAGAGAGTGATGCAGTGGAAGTGGGGGAGCTAGGCTGTGGTTTTGGGTAGCCTCTGCCTTGGCAAGAAATAGTTCCATGGAGTCAGTAACGACTGACACCTGAGGGGTCAGTTCTCTGTGGGCCAGCCTGTGCCATTGCCCTCCTCTGTGGTTAGGCTGGGCAGCCTGTTAGAGTCCCCAGTGCTTTGATCAGTCTCGTGTTTCTTTGATGTGCCTGATTATGTATGAATTTGAGACACTCACTGCTTTAATGATCTGTCTCCTGTGGCACATGCTTGCTGAGTTCATTCATTACTGTAATCACTTCCTTGAAGAAATGGTTTGGCTTCCTGTTTTTCTGTCTCTTTTTTTTATTGCAGGCATCATGGCCCTATTTCTTCTAAATTAAGGCCTATGCTCTCACATGCTAATAGCTAACATGATTATTAATGAGATTGACCTGTTACAGTACGAACAGACACACAAAGCAATTAGCCTTGTGTTCTTTTGCATGGTGCCAAATTATTCAGGTTCCAGTGCCATAAAACCCAAGTCATGTTGCTTCTTCTGTATTCTTATGAATCATCTTATGCCCTGAATTGTAGTGATTTTGTAGAGTTTATTGTTATTGTGAGCGTTTGAGAGATAAGTTGCTTAAACAGAGCCAAGCTTCAGCACATTATTTGAATTAGCATGCAGTTTGTGTGCTGGTATGCTTTGAATGTGTGCATTAAACACTTTTAGTTTCCATTTCCACTCTCTGGAATATATAGAAATAGAAAGAAAGCATTTCTAGCTAACTGTCAAATTATTGTTCATAATCACTGAAGTGTTTTTTGTAGTTCCATGAACTTATCTTAAAACTCTGATTGGAAAGGCTATTTTAAAAAACTAAAGAAAGTGGAAGAATTGCAAACTAAATTAACCCAAGTCAAACAATATTAATTATCCTTGAAATAACACTACTGAGTCAATCTGGATTTTTTTTGTTTGTTTTCTTTTTGTAACTGTAGAAAAATATAAAGCTTACCCTGTTTAAAAAAGACAGTGATGCCAAGAGAAATTCCAGGGGATTTGGACAATATACAGTCCAAGGTGAAAGTCAGCAACTTGAATTTTGGCATTCCTATGAGGATTAAAAACCTCACACTGAAGCAAAGTATTTTCCGACTTTATATGTGGTGATTATTCATAGAGTAGCTTGCAGCACAGCCTAGTTCAAAGGAAAGTAGAATTGTGAGAAGTAAGTACAACACTGAAGGAAGAAAGGAAAAAGTGACATCTTACAGTAAGTTGAAGACAAGATTCAGTCCAGTAATTTCCAGTAATTAGCATAACTTTTGCAGTTCCTCCAGATTTCATGACATCTATCATCCCTTACCATCTCTCCCAACACTGTTGTCTCCAAACATTATAAGAGAAAACTGGAAGTGTTCACTGGAAGTTCCATCACACACAGTTTCTTTAAAAGCATGGAACTATGCAGGAGCTTTAATACAGGAAGAATTACATGTCAAAATACCTGATATCAAGCACACCTACAGCAGTAAAAAAAAAAAAAAAAAAGTAATATAAATGATCTGATGAATGTGACTGGAAAAGAAACTGAGAGTTTTGGGGCACAGGGCTGAGATGAGGAGAGAGATAATGTGGGGCACTGAAGGTGGTGAGAAAGTTTGGCTTCCCTCATCAGTGAGATTTGTTAACCAGCACCCAGTAAGTTTTGATTGTGACATATCTCCCATGGTATACATCTTATGTATCTCCCATGGTATGAGGTGTTCAGATGCTGGAGCTCACATTGTCTGTGTGCTACTGTGGTGATCCACAGCTTCTCCCTGCTTCATGGAAGGGAGGACAGTGCATGGTGGAAATCTCATGATATGCCTGAAGAGATAGAAGTTTCCCTAGAAAAATAAGTTTCTGAAGGAATTCAGCATAGAAAATAGAAAGGAATAGGAATAGGTCTCAGAAATGCTCAGAAATCTACAACTGATACATTTTAATTTTCAGGAAGTATTTTGAGCATAACTTTTTTCTGTGGCAGCTTTAAATTTTCAGTGTAAAGCTGATGGTCTCTACAAAGAAATTACTTTTGTTTTTGGTTGTTTCTGTTGTTTTGTTGGGGTTTTATTTTTTTTAACTCTCTGGATCTACTTTGGCAGGAAATTTCCCTTTGGTTCTACCTGAAAAATAATCATCCTACTGAATATAACAGCAAGAATTGTTACATTCTTGTTTATATACTCCATCTCTTCTACAGTTTTTGGGAATTTTATAAATTGAAGGAAATTCAGTACCCAAGCAACTCCTTCTAGCAAAAAAGAAAAGAATTTGGAAGTTCAGTAGTGAAAAGATACTAGGGCCTTCTTCATTTTCTGTCAGCTATTCCATTAGCCTTCAGGGCAATAATACTGTATTATTCTTGAATATTGCTTTTAGGAAAAAAGGCAGATGACCCTTAAATCACTCTTGAAGACACTTTTAAGCATGCCACCCCACTATCGCTGTCTGTGTGTGAGCCACCTCTTTGGATGGATGGCTTTCCTGTCCAACATGCTCTTCTTCACGGATTTCATGGGACAGGTAAAGCATAAAATCCTCTTGCTTCTCCTTCATTTTAGCAACTCCTCCTCCATGAGAAAGAAATGAAATGGTGTTACTATCCTGAGGAAATGATACTGAGTGTCAGAGCCATTTATATCTGGATGGCTCAACAATAGATTTTTTAAACCAGCTAATTAAGGTCAGGCCCTTGTTCCAAGCCTGTGTGTGTAATTGCTGGGGAAAACCTTTAGTATTTGTAAGGCTATGAGTGTCTAGCTGTTCCAAGTGAAGCTCTCAGAGCTGGTCCAAACACATCCATTTCCTGCAGAGGCTCCAAGATGGGCAGGTTTTCTAACTGGGGCAATGCTTGGATGCAGCTGGTGTGTGGTGGTGTGTGCATAGCATCCACACAAAGCCCCTCACCTGCCTGCAGCCTCCCTGACCTCAGACCATGCAGCTCACTGCACACAGGGAGCTACTTGGTAGCAGAAAGCTTATCTTCTTGCAGTTTTCTGCCCTGAGTCCCTTTTGCCAGCAACTGTTTACCTTTACAAGATCTCCTAGTCCCTTTTCCATGCTATTCCCAGGGTCTGTACATCCTTGACAGTAATTCCTGCCTATATGGACTTGTCTGGCTCCTTTCTTCCAGAGTACTAATATGCTCCTGGCATAAACCCCCTCACTGCCCCTCCCTGCTCTCTCTGTGGTTTTCAGTATTCCTTTTGTAGGCAAGGCAATAGGGAGTTGGTTTATTTTTTCCCTACAGTGTAGATGAGCAACTGAAAGGAAAAAGTTTTGCTTGTCTAGAAAAGGAACTAAATAAGACAATAACTGTGTGGAAAAATGAGTGTGTTGAGGTAAACCTGAAAGAGAAAGCAAACAAAAAGTGTAGATAAATTAGGCAAAGGAAGGCTAAGGCAAGAAGGCAGAAGTGGAGAGAGAAAGTTAGTTGCAAGTGAGACACCCAAAGGATAAAAGAGCAAATGAGTCGATGAACAATCCAGGAAAAGGCAGAGGGTAATAAATGAGGCAGACCTTGGGATGTGATAGTCCAGGAGATGTGAGTGTGAAACCTGGAGAATTACAAATGAGTGGTTAGGACACTGCTTAACAGATTTCTTGGGTGCTCCCTCCCAGGAATGGGGCCCTGTTCCCACAAGAAGGAGACATTCCCTACATGCAGCCATCCTTGCCTTCTGTGACTTTTGTGGTCTCTTTCAGATTGTATACCATGGTAGTCCTTATGCACCTCACAACTCCACACTTTACCTTACCTACAAAACAGGGGTAGAGATGGGATGCTGGGGACTGTGCATCAATGCAATTTCTTCATCAGTCTATTCTTGTAAGTACCCACGAATAAACTACAACATCATGTTTGCTGTTTGCCATTGTTTAAAAACCACAAAGGGATGCCAAATTACCTGGATGTTTTTCTACAATAAAGCCTATGGGAATGTGACATTCTCAGCATTGTTAGAAACTCCTGTTTTAAAACAAACAGTTCCTGACCACATGATGAAGGGTCACTTTGGGAGTAAGACATTGTTCTGCACGTGAAATTACTCTGAACACTTAAAATCATTCTGAAGTTAACTGCCAGATGAAATTCTTGGATGCCCTTTCACCTAGCAGAACTGTAGCTACTGGCTGTCAAAGGTGGCCTCTCCCCATTTGCACTCCCCGTGAAGAAGCTCTTGCCATAAGCTTGAATCTTGCTCTCCATGTGTAAACATGCTAGCACAGCTCCCCAGATAGATTTCACAACTCTTCCCTACGGTTAAAAAAAATACTAATTATTTTGGAGGTAGATTTGAGCACTAAAAGAGTCTTGAGGGAAATGTTTTCACCTTCAGAGCTTAATGGCAGATATTTCTGTGGAGGAACATCTATTCAGCACAAGTATATCTGGGTGCAGCTGCAGTGCAAGCTGCAGGTTGAGCTCTGGGTGGTGTGAGCAAGTATTCTTTGGCAAGTTTATACCTGCAGTAATTGAGGTAATTCCCAATCTACTTCATTGCATTTTACAAAATACAACCCCTTAAAAGAGACTCCCTGATAAAATGTGACCTGTTTTGTTTTAATCTTATCAGCATTTTTGCTTTCTTTTCACAGATTTGCAGAAAGTCCTTCTGCCATACATAGGATTAAAGGGACTTTATTTCATTGGATACCTACTTTTTGGACTGGGTACTGGATTAATTGGCTTGTTTCCTAACGTCTATTCCACCCTGGTTCTTTGTTCACTCTTTGGAGTCATGTCCAGCACACTGTACACAGTGCCATTCCACCTCATTGCAGAGTACCACAGGGAAGAAGAGGTGAGTGCAATGTCTCAAGAAGCATTAAGTTTATATCTGTGTCTGTTCAATCTGTTTTGGGAGTAAACTGGATAGAAATAGTGAGCAGCTTTGAATTTTAATTTTGAACTACTAATAATGACACATGTGACCGGGAAGTTTCTGAGAGAGAGACTTAGCATCCCGGCTCCAAACTCTCCAAACAGGCCTGCAATTAAACAAATAATTATTTTTCATCACATCTGAAAGTTAAGCCAATCACAGTACGTGTTCAGGCAGTAAGCAGGTAACAGGGCTCCTCTTGTGCTGTCTTCAAGTGCTACTTCAAGTGCTACCTTCCTTGTTTCCTTCATGCCAGCCATGTTAGCAAACGACTTGACTTCTGAGTGCCTGAGGTCAAAAACAATCTTGTAAAGGCTGTCAGAATTTTTAGTTAACTGCAAAGTGTTACAAAAGCTCTTAGCTAATAAACACATGACATTCAAGTAGAAACAGCTTTGTATAGTTCAGTATTAAATCATATACCACATTCTCATTATATTTCTAAATGTCTGGGGTTGGGTTTTTGTCCTCCATGGCATTAAATCCTGTTTCCAAGGAAGATCTGCAAACACTTGCACACCTTGTATCATGTTACTGGGCACAGCAGGATCTTCATGTATTGTAAAGTGTTGAGTTCTTCAATGGAAAAGTTCTCTCAAGCCTCTTAAGTTAGTGAAACAGTTGGAAACAAAAAGGATTGTACTAGTTTGAAATCAAACCAGTGGGAGATCACAAGTCAGAATTATAATTTAATAGGAAAATTTTAAAAAAATAAATGCAATAATACAAGAACACTGACAGAGTCAGAATACAACCCGACACCCTCCTAGTCAGGGTGGTGGTGGCAATCCAGATGAAGTGGTCCTGTTGGAGTGGTGATCCTGTAGAAAAAGGGTTTGGTCTTCACCTGAAGGTCCAACAGTAGCTCTTGTCCTCTGGGAGTCCAGTAGCTAAGGGCTGCTGTGGTGTTTGAAATCTCAGATTATACTCATGATGAAATGCTTGGTTCCTCCCTCTGGGTGGAACATCTCACACTGGGATGGTGAGTCATGGGCAAGGCATTGATGGCCCCATTAAGAGAAAATAGTCCAGGGGTGAGTTATCTGTGAGTCATGGGCAAGGCACTGATGGCCCCACTAACAGAAGATAATCCAGAGGAAGGAGGCAGGGAACACTGGCCCACCTGCTTCAACAGCTCATGAAGATGGTGATAGATACACTGCAATCCAGGACAAGGATTAAGTAGAAAAATTAGGAAAAGTTCTCCGTATGTCTTGGGATATCTGAAGAAATTAATAAAGGTAATGGTGGACCATTGGAAAACCATATAGAAACATAGCTGAAACCAGCACAAGTTTAGATCAAGTGCTGGAGAACATGTCCTACTGTCCTGTACAACTTCCACCAGCACCCTCTGAATGATATACACAAGAAAACCCTTTATTCTAACTGAATGCTAGGAGGATGTCTCAAAGTAGTTAAATATTTCATATATCTGATTCTCAGTTTTTCAGTTCATTTCTTAGCTCCTTCCAACAGAGAATGATCATGATGTTTTATAAACATAAAACGAAGGACAGGGAATGAGCCCAGGTTAGGGTGAGAACTCAATTCTAACCTCAGAGCCAACTCAGAGAGGAGGAGTAGATGCAAATTTTTTATCTGTTCCAAGACAGAAGTGAAAATATTTCATGATAAAATTTTCGTAAGTGTGCATGAACTTTATACTTACTAGGCCAATATAATCATGTGTTACTTTTAAGACAACAATTCTTGTTTGGTATGTGGTACTTGCTATGACAGATGTTAAATGATATCTAATTCTGTGTTAGATTTTATATTAATGGATTGAGGCTTAGCTCAAATCTATAAATAGGATAGGAAAAAAATAAAGAGGAAACATCAAGTACAAGATTGCATTCATTTACAGATCTGTGTGTTTGTGGTCAGAACTATTGTCACACAGGAACATGGGGAACAGACCAGCAAAATAGATATCATGTATTTTAAAAAGTGTCTAAAATTGGGACTTTGTCATTTCAGAACAAGGAGCAGACATTTTCTCTCACCATGCACTATACCAAAATAATGTGCTGTCTTTTATAATGCTGCCATTTCAGCTCCTGTACTGTGCTGCTCTTCCTTAGGATCCAAATTCAATTTTTTTCTACTGGATTAGGAAGAGACTGTTTGTCTCCAGTACTTATGAGCCTTGTGTGGCTCAAAGGCAAGGTAATAGGGTTTGCAAAAGCAAAAAGCATCTTAATGCCCAAGAGCATTTGGATACCAAAACACAGCAGTGCAGCTGGCCTACAGAGTGTGGGAACCTCTTGTTGTTGGAATAAAACCTCCTCCTATGCAGGAAAAAAATAAATATGTAAATTATCACATAATTTCCCAATAAAACAGAGTAATTCCTTCCTGGAGGAAAGGACCACCGGAGATGGTGTATACCCTGGTCAAGGCAGATGGAGCAGGCTGCCCCAAGTCCTGTCTTTTCTGGTTTGAATAAAGCAAGGGTGGAGGCTCCACAACCCCTCTGGTTAACCTGTTCCGGTGATCCACCAGCCTCAAGGGTGCTGATATGCAAGATGCTTGTACGTAATAAATGAAGGCTTTTGCTCTGCTACGTATATCGTAGCAGATACACAGATAATTAGTAGTTAACAGGGATCTCAGCAGTGTAGAAGAATCCTAGTCTGCATGTTTGTTTTCAGGTTGCTTTTATCCCCATCAATTAAAGTATTATATTTGTATTTTAATACTGAATTCCTTTACGTGCTTTGAGCCATAACTTCAAGAACATCCTTGCCTGTATGTGTATGGGGCACATTAGCCCTACTGTAAGGCCTTTGGAAATAGTTCCTCACAACATCCTTCCCTCTAAATTGAAAAGATGGATTTGATGAGTGGACTGTTGGATAAGAAGGTGGTTGGATGGTCACATCCAGAGGGTAGCAGTCAACTACTCAGAATCCACATGTACATCAGTGACAAGAGGTGCCCTCAGGGGTCTGTACTGGGACCAGTGTGATTTAATATCTTCATTAATGACGTGGATGAAGGGATTGAGTGTGCTCTCAGCAAGTTTGCAGGTGACACTGAGCTGAGAGGTGTGTTTGACACACCTGAAGGACAGGATGCCATCCAGAGGGACCTGGGCAAGCTCGAGGAGTGGACCCATGGGAACATCATGAGGTTTAACAAGACCAAGTGCTGGTGCTGCACCTGGGTCAGGACAACCTCTGGTATCAGCACAGGCTGGGCATGAACAGACCGAGAGCAGCCCTGCCCAGAAGGACTTGGGGGTGCTGGGGGGTGAGAGGCTGGACATGCCCTGGCCATGGCACTCACAGCCCAGAGAGCCAAATGTGTCCCGGGCTGCACCCAGAGCCCTGTGGGCAGCAGGGGAGGGAGGGGATTCTGCCCCTCTGCTCTGCTCTGCTGAGACCCACCTGGAGCACTGCATCCAGCTCTGGGGTCCCAGCACAGGAAGGACAGGGACCTGCTGGAGCCAGTCCAGAGGAGGCCACAAAGATGGTCACAGGGCTGGAGTACCTCTGCTATGAGGAAAGGCTGAGAGAATTGGGATTGTTCAGCCTGGAGGAGGCTTTGGAGTGACCTTATTGGGGCCTTCCAGTACCTGGAAGGGAGCTNAAAAAATTCTTTACTTAAGAAGTAAGGGTGGTAAGGCACTGGATCAGGTTGTCCAGAGAAGTTTTGGATGCCCTATCCCTGGAAGTGTTTAAGGCCAGGTTGGGTGTACTTTTAAATGCACTGGTCTAATGAAAATTGTCCCTGCCCACGACAAGGGGATTGGAACTAGATGACTTTTAAGGTTCCTTCCAACACAAACCATTCTGTGATTCTATGATGGTTCTTTGATAATGTGATAGAATGGCTCATTCCACCTTTAGCTGTGAATCAGAGCTAAATTATCCATGACAGGATGACCTGTTCAAAGTTTGATGGAGCTCAAATTGACCTGAACTTGAAAAAAAATAATAATTTTTCTGGGCAAGTTTCAATTACTTTCTTAAGGGATAGAGGGAAAAACTGCAGATGAGAAAAACTGGAGTATTTGGTGGAAGCTTGGAAAACTCACTGTTACTTGTAAAATATCTGTGATAACCTTTGTAGCCTCTGTGGTACAAGAATGGAATCAGAGAGGTATTGACCTGTCCTGCTGCCCCTGGGGTCTGTAACCACGCACTGGCCAAGAGCTGCATGTTACTGACACTGTCTCGTTTCACTGGGGTTTGTTCTGTGCTTCTTTGCAGAGCCTGAAGCTGCAGGAAGGGGAGCAAGCAGGGGAGCACGGGAGAGGGAAAGGCATTGACTGTGCTGCTCTCACCTGCATGGTCCAGCTGGCCCAGATCATCCTGGGCGTGGGCCTGGGGCTCCTGGTTAGCGTTGCTGGCAGCGCCGTCACCGTGATTTCAGCATCCACAGTGTCCCTGATCGGCTGCTGCTTCGTGGCTTTCTGCGTTCGCTACGTGGACTAGGACTGCAAGGAGCAACTGGAAGTAATCTCCCCAGGGGAGCATTTTCTTTGTGGGTCAGTAGCACCAGTGCTGTTGCTGTGCTGACACTGCTGGCACATTGTTCTCTCTTACCTCCTTGGATCAGTTGCAATTCCAGAGCTTTATGAAACTGAGGCTTGGTGAAACTGGTTGCCTAGCGCCTCAGAAACACACACGCCCAGTGTGTTCACATGCTGTGACATGTGATGGTGTGTGTGCCCACGGGAGTTGTTACGAAACTCCTCATTACCAATTTGTGAAAGTTAATAGGTGAAGTGTGTGATAAATTGAAGTAATATAAAAGGACAGAGTTAGGAAGAAAGTTTTTATTTATCTTGTTTTTCAAGTGTCTTAAGCTGGGGGCTGTTCCCTCCAGGAGTCACAAGCTGCAGGAGATTCAAACAGGTGTCAGAGGCCACTCAGGGTGCAGTTCTGTTGTGATCAGTGGTACTGCTAAATGGGATAATTAATTACCAGCTACTGCCAAAAGCAGATTTAGGTGTGAAAAATGACTGGAATATAAAAAAGATTGAAGCCTGTTGTTTAAAAGCATTACTGTAAAGTAATTATTTTGTACTGGATCCTTCTGCTTCTGTGGCTGGGCTTGTCAGGAAAGTCTACCTAAGGCTGCTTGCAAATCCATGTGTAGGTACCTAAAAACTTGTCTATGGGAAACAGCTGCCATTTCTTCCTTCTTCAAAAAGTGGCCTCTCAATTTTGATGCTGTAATTGAAAAAATAAACTAGGCCAATGTAAGAATTTGATGGATGGTTGAACACCACGTAAATCTTGACATTGGATATGACAGCATTTACCTTAAAGCAGCATCTCTCTTTTCTGTTTTCTTTCATGCCTTGACTGGAATGGCATTTGCTCTTTACAGAATATTGTAAATAAATTCAGTTCTGCAAAGCACTATCAGGAATTATTGTACAGTAAATACATATGCCCAGTTATTTGTATTTAATTGCATATGAAGCTTCATTGTTATTTTTATAATATTGCTGATGTTTTGAAAATCCTGTGTTTGTGAAAACAATATATTGTATTTATGCTGTGCTTCCTCTGTACTGAAAACTGTCATATCCATCCACTATGTTATATGCTAAGCCACATGAAGCCATCTGCTAATGGCTACTATTGTTAATGAATATTGAGAGACTATGGGCAAATACAATGTTTATGGTTGTTTTTGTTCTTAATGTTGCACATGTGTAATCAACACTGTTCAGAGAAATGCAGTGTTGATCTTATCAGCTCTTAGAACCTCTGCAAGATACAAACTGACATCACAAATAAATGGTTAGATTTGAACATCTAGTGCCTCTGCAGAGATCCATCAGATTCATCCTCTTTCTGTGTTTTCAAGAGTAGAGTGAGTCACATATTCTCAGGAAAACCGATTTTCCCTTAGGTAAATTCTTATTAATTTTAACAAGCCTGTGGGAGCCTCAGATGCCTTTTCTTGGTGATGACTGTGTCTCCACTGCAGGTCCCAAAAGGGGCTCAATGCATGGTAAACCTCACTACAGCATCTTCATCCTGCCTTTTGAAGAAACCACGTTTTATGGTTTCTTTTGGTTTGTGGCTCTTCATTTCACACCCATGGAAGAGAAAACTTGAGAAGACAGAGCCCCTGGACTGTGTTTGAAACAGTTTGCAGGCACTGAGATGGCTGGACCACAAAGGCCTCAACTGGGACAAACAGGAGGAAACCAGAAAATGAAGGATTGTTATCTTCTTGATTAGCTTTATGCCATCATTAACTCACTTTATGCCATTAACTCCGTATCTCCTGGGAGGATGAATTTTCAAGGGAAGAGTGAGACATCTATGGAGCCATCAAAACAGATAAAGGAGGAGGTGATATGGTTTTATAGGACTGCACCATGTAAACCTGTGCACCAGGAGCTGAGGTCACAAAGCTTTGATTCCGCTGTGAGGCTGCGAAAAAAATTTTGCAATGTTTACCTATGTCTTTGTCGATATTTTTTTGACACAAATTTTTTAAACACCGTTGGAACATTAACATGTCTCTGTCAATGTTGTCTCTGCTCTGTTACACAAAGAGAACACTGGCATTGATTCAGGCCCAGAAAGTGACCACAGATCTGTGGCAATTTAAGAAGGGTTCTGAACCTGCAGAGAGGAGAGAGGAGAGTCCATCATGTATATTAGTGCTTTTATTTACAAATTTATTCAGAGAAATTGTTTCAGGAACTCATATTATCATTTCTCATGATCTCATGATCTTTCCCTTTAAAGCCCACTGTGTGCTACCGAAGGCAGAAACATTAAAGTCGTCTTTTCTCTGGAAATCACCATAAAAACATCATATATTGTTCCTAGGACTTCAAAACAGTATCTGTATGAGTCTTTGGTAGAAATAGCAAACTGACAAAAAAGTATATACAATTTGGAAAACAGTGTCTAAACAAAAAACAAAACAAAACAAAAAAAAAATAAGAGGTGCTCATTCTGAAGTTGAAAATGTATCTCAAGTGTTACTGAAAACAATCTAAAATGTTACTAACTCATAAAAGGGGATAAAATAAGTATTTCTTCTAGCAATAGACATGTTACTAATATAATACGTTACTAATACATGAAGGGGGATAAAATATTTATTTCAGCAATAGAAGTGCTAAAATGTTAAAGTGTTGAAGGACTGTACTGTAATGTTAATTTAAGTAGTTCCACCTTTTCTGTGCTTTTACATTAGTTCTGGACTTGAGCCATCAATATGATCATTTACTGTGCTTAACATCAACGTTTATAGCCATGATGTGAGTATAAAGTTACAAATACCCTGTGCCTGATCTTTCTCATCTGGTTTTATTTCCATATACATAAAATCAAATAAATAAAGATCCTCTCTTTAATTTTATGTTTTATGTTTATGCAAATGATACACTTAGATGAACTGCACAGAATCACAGAATGGGTCAGGTTGGAGGAGCAGAGGTCATCTGGTCCAACCTCCCTGCTCAGGCAGGGCCATCCCAGAGCGCACAGCACAGGATTGTGTCCAGATGGATCTTGAATGTCTCAGTGAAGGAGACTCCACAGCCTGTCAGTCACCTCTTCTCGAGGCTGAATAAGCCCAACTGCCTCAGCCTTTCCTCATAAGAGAGATGCTCCAGTCCCTTAATCATCCTCATCTCCCTCCTCTGAACCCTCTCCAAGATGAGATGTCTTGCGGCAACCAACCCTTGTCCCTCTCCCTCTCACAAAAATGTGTTCAAAAATGGCTGAACAAAACAAGGCAGGAGACAACTCTGTCATCTTATCTTGATGGCACTTACCTTTTTCTTTCTCTTACGAACATCTGCCACTTATTCCCCTTTTACAAGCAGGCATGTGACGCAAGCAAACCCTTAAAGGAACTTCTGGTCCTCTTGTTTGAGGACTTGAAGTATTAATGTCACAAGTGTTCTGATTTTTTTTCCAGTGTTCATTCTGTGTTTCATAGTGTTCTCATTAAGTTTCTTTGACTTGCTTGAAAGCAAGCGCCTCAGGTGGCTTGTGGCAGACGAACTTTTTTTCCAGAAAGTCTGCACAAGTCAGGATGAATCATAAATATCTTTGCCTTGGGAGAACTCATAGCTTTCACATGGGTGCCTATGAATCACTACCAGTCCCTGCAGCATGTCCAAAGATGGTGTAAGTGAATGTGGCAACCATGACATTTGATATTTTTGAACTGTAGAAGGATTGGGTGGAAGTATCTGCTGCAAAATGTCTTTAAATTATTTTTGGCATGATAAACCTATAAAACATGAGCTATAAAAAAAAATTTTCCCCTCTAAGTTTCCAGCATTCATTTCTTATTCTCTAGCTACCCTTGTCTTATTTATTTAAGAGGCAAATGTTTGGGATCACTTGTTCAAGACAAAACTGTGAAAAGTGATTTGCAACTTTTATGGGCCCTGACGTGATGCATCAATGAGCGCTAAGGGAGATGGCAGACACCATAGCCAGGGGCTCATGATGATCTTTGAAAGGTCATGGAGATAAGGAGAGGTGCCTGAGGACTGGAAGAAAGCAAATATCACCCATCAGGCAAGAAGGAGAACCCAGGGAACTGGAGCCAGTCAGTCTCCCCTCAGTCCTTGGAAGGGGCAGATGCCTCCTCAGCACTTTGATGACACAAAGCTGGGGGGGTGGCCAATACCCCAGAGGGCTTTGCAGTCCTTCAGAGGGGCCTTGGCAGGCTGGAGAGATGGGCACAGAATTGCCTGGAATTGAGCAAAGGCAAGGGCAGCGTCCTGCACCTGGGGAGGTACAGGCTGGGGAGCAACCTGCTGGAGAGCAGAAGGACAAGGACCTGAGGTCCTGGTGGACAACAACCTGTCCGTGAGCCAGCAGTGCCCTCGTGGCCAAGAAGGCTGACAGAATCCTGAGATGCATTAGGAGGAGCACTGCCTGCAGGTCAAGGCAGGTGATCCTCCCCCTCTGCTCAGGCCAGGTGAGGCACATCTGGAATGCTGCATCCAATTCTGGTCTCCTCAGCACAAGAGAGACGTGGAGATCCTGGAGCAGGTCCAGTGGAGGATGGCAAAGGTGATGAAGACACTGAAGCATCTCAATTATGAGGAAAGGCTGAGTGAGCTGGGCATGTTCAGCCTTTAGAAGAGGTGACTGAGAGGGGACCTCAATAATGTCTGTCAGCATCTGCAGGGAGGGGTCAGAGGATGGAGCAGGCTCTGCTCAGTGGTGCCCAGCAATAGGATAGAGACAACGTGCAGAAACTGAGGCAAAGGAAGTCCCACCTGAATACGATGAAGAATTTCTTTACTTTGTGTGTGACAGAGCACTGGAACCGATTTCTCAGAGGGGCTGTGCAGTCTCCCTCACTGGAGTTATTCTAGAGTTATCTAGAGTTATCACTGGAGTTATCCTTGTGTTATAGGATAACCCTGCTTGAGCAGGAAGGCTGGAACAGATGAACACTGTGGTCCCTTCCTGCCTGACCCATTCTGTGATTCTGTGAATTCTGTTGCCTTCCATGGTTTTCAGTTTCATGCATTGCTCCTTTAGGTATGCAAGATGTGTTGGTGGGTTTTTTTTGGAAATGAACATTTTACCTCCCACGTATTAATATTTTACCTATGCATTAAGGATAGTTACTTCTCATCATGCAGAGCCATCGAACTGGAGGCTGTTCCCATGAGAAAGCACTTGCAGCAGAAAAATTCCAGAAAAATTCTGGAAAACAGAATCAGTGCTTTNGGCTGGAACAGATGAACACTGTGGTCCCTTCCTGCCTGACCCATTCTGTGATTCTGTGAATTCTGTTGCCTTCCATGGTTTTCAGTTTCATGCATTGCTCCTTTAGGTATGCAAGATGTGTTGGTGGGTTTTTTTTGGAAATGAACATTTTACCTCCCACGTATTAATATTTTACCTATGCATTAAGGATAGTTACTTCTCATCATGCAGAGCCATCGAACTGGAGGCTGTTCCCATGAGAAAGCACTTGCAGCAGAAAAATTCCAGAAAAATTCTGGAAAACAGAATCAGTGCTTTCACAGTGCTGGCCTGCGCAGGAAACTGAGATAAACAAACCATGTCGTGCATTTCCAGGGCGGGAGCTGCGTGGCGTGACGTTTTCCGGACCGCGGAGGTTTACGCGAGGGTCATTCCCAAAGGCTCTGCCCGCCCCAAGGGGAGCCGGGACCGGGCTGTCCTCGGCGGAGCCGGGTGCTCGGCTGTCCCCTGCTGTTCGGTGACAGCACAGCACGGCCCCGAGCCCGGCCCTGCCCCTTGCCCTCTCACTCCGCTGTTTCCTTATCGCCGGGCACTGCTGCACTCCACTCCTCTCTTTTTTCGTACGCAGACAGCCAAGGAAAGCTGCTTGTTGCCAGCTGTAGCCTAATGCATTGCGGACACTGCCCTGTGGACATGTGGTGGGAAGAGCCCCCCGTGGACACGTTTAGCATCAAACTCCTGGCACAGTCTGGCCTTTGAAACCTTCAGTGCTGATGCCGAGAGTCAATCCTGCAGTGCGGCCGTTCCCCACGTGTTCGGCAGATGAGTTTTTGTTGCATTGGCTCGCAGCAGATAGAGTGAATCGGGAGGTGGGGGGACACTGATGGCAGCACAGAGAGAGGCAGCATCAGTCTGGGATACCTCTGTTTTCAAGGCCCCTCTGCTGGTTAGGTGCTGAGAAGGAGATGTGACAAACAGCAGAACTGTGGAGTCTAAGGAGTGACAAGAGGGGAAGGAAAAGTTTCTGACAGAGATGCCTTTTGCTGAAGTCTACACTGGGGTTTCATGGCTGGGAGATCGTCATATAAGTGCAAATGTATCTCAGGTGATTTGGGGTTCTTTTCAATGTTCAGACGTGATTAAAAAAAATAAAATAAAATTAATGTCAGCTTGCAATACAATTTGCAAGTTATTCAGTTTCCAGAGATTTTGAGGGCTGAGGTACTTCTTTCTTTAATAAGTGCTGAAGCTCCAACAAAACACCCAATCCCAACAAGCAGAAAAAAAAATAATCCCAAATATTGTTAGATTGCCATAACATTGCAAAACTTGGCAATAAAACTTCTTTTGGAACCGTGATTCTCTCTGAGAGAAAGAGATGGTACCTTATCAAAAGGTGGTGTTCTTTCCTGAACAGGGATTTTGCATTTTGGAATATTTTCCTTGGAATGACTTTATATCAAGTGGGCTCAAAATTCAAGATTTCATTTTATGTCTCTGAAAATGTAATCCCACATCTGAAATTTAAAACAGATTCTTCTTTTCCCTATTTATAATCACCTGTATAGACTGAGCAGTTATTTACTACTGCTGTAGGATCTCTGTTACCTTTCAGCTCAGGAGGTCATGGTTCACTCTCTATACCTCTATATCCGTCACTGGATTTGCCTGTGAGCAAGGGACTGGAGTTCAGCAGGAGGTAACTTTTGATGGGCAAAAGCACAACTATATTCCCTTTGAGCCCCCTCCACCACTTCATCAGAAATTAAAAGCAATTAAAACATTTTAAAAGATCATCTAATAGGTGATTTGAAATACATAATAGTAGATTATTTGAAGGCATAAAATTTTCAGAGGTTCTTCACAATAAACATCAAGCAAGATAGACACTAAGGCTAATTCTGCTGTATTGGAAGAAAGACATGTCCAGAGCAAACTATTTGCTATCACAGAATCACATAAAAGCACAGAATAGTTGGGGTTGCCTCTGGAGATGACCCAATCCAACCCCCTCCTCAGCACAGGGTTGCTAAAGCAGTTCAGTGTTGAGTCAGGTTCTGAGCATCTCCGAAATTGGAGACTCCACAGTCTCTCCAGGCAACCTTGACCACACCATTTGAAAGGTTTTTTTATTTCTTCTTACATTTAATTGATGGAATTTCAGTTGTGCCTATTGCCTCTTGTCCATTCCCTGAACAACACTGAGAAGAGTCTGATTTCATCTTCTTTTTAATCCCCACCCACATTTGCATACACTGATGAAGCCCTCAGGCCTTCTCAGGTCCAGGCTGAACATCTCCAGCTCTGTCAGTCTCCCCTCACATGGCAAATACTCAAAGCCCTCCATCACATCAGAGTCTCTCTGGTAAATATGTGTTTCTCCAGGCTGAGCAGACAGGAAGGATCACCTCCCCTGACCTGCTGGCAGCACTCTGCCCAGTGGAGCCCAGGATGCTGCTGGCCTTTGCTGCACAGGCCCATTGCTGTCTCGTGTTCCCCTTCTCCCTAGCTCCTTCTCTGCTCTCCAGTCGATTGGACTCCAGCCTGTGCTGGTGCAGGGAGTGCAGGGATTTCCATCTCCCTTTGCCCAGCTGCCTAGGGCTCCTCTCAGCCCATTTCTCCAGCCCCATGAGGATCCTTTGAACGGTGGCACAACCCCCTGGTGTAGAAGCCACCTCTGCCAGTGTGAATGTGCTGATCAGACTCCACAAATACAGAAACCAGCCATTTTCCACAAGATTCCAGTTTTATCCACTGTGAGGTTCAGCTGAGTGAAAGTGGGAAGGTTCATTGAACAATGATTTTAGAAGTAAGTGTTGAATAGCTAGTTTGACAGTACTCATGCAGCTGATCTGAAGGAAAAACTCAAGTCCTTGGAGAAGGAGTATCTCATTGTCCCAAGGAATGGATGAGTAAGGGAGAGAGCTGATATCTGAGTAAGACACCTTTATTTTGTTATTTCACACACTGAGTAGTAATCAGTCCTTTCCAACCAGGTAGTCAATGTTTCCAAAAACTTGTTAACTAACTAAACTGCTTCTCCAGCTGATCTTTTGGCCCAATTTTCCCAGCCATCCTGTGAGTCTATAATTTACAGTTAAGATTTTGGGAAGGACTCTGAGGCTATTCACAGACACAGGCAGAGAAACCTGCTTATGTGTATTATCAGCTATATTTTAGCACAGGAAGGAGTTAAATGGCTACCCATGGCACCGATTGATACTGAGATTGTATCTCCTAGAGGAGATTCTTTTAACCTCTCTCATTATGATAAAAAGATACTTTCAGTGACCCCCTTTAAATGGGAAAAATAAGAATTCTCTCTTGAGAAATGACCCTCACAAAAAAAAGGAGATTCAAGCTCTCAATCTAATGTCCTTGAGCTGCACCACACCCGTATCTATTCCTGCTCCAGCTCAGGAATACGAATTAGATCAGAGCTTCTGTCCAGGGACTCAATTGAATAATCAAGTTTTGGAGTAGACAGTCATGAATGGGAATGAAGGGGACTGGATTTTTTTTACTGCTAAAGTGAGTGCCAGAATAACTCACAGAGAAAGTGAAACAGTATTTCCACTGAAGAGGCATTTCAAAGGGAAACCTGGAAATGCAATTGGTGGTTGTTATTACATTAAGACCCTAGTTAGTTATTTAAAGGGCTGAGGAATTTAAACGTCCCTAAGCAATCAAAGTCTTTGCCTGATGAGAATATCCGGTCTTTAAAAGTTCTCTCAGTTTGTCACTAGATGTCAGCCCGCGCCTTCAGGTCCCTATCCTTCTATAACCATGTGCACCTCTGCACCAGCACCCCACCAGGAATCCTAACGGGAGGAGACTAAGAATGCAAATCTTGTCAAGAACTCTGTGAGTATTGTTTTGTATCCTTCAGCAATGTTTATTTTAGTCCATGAAAAGGAGATTGTTACAAATGAAGACACGAACTTCTGCAGGAAACAGGAGTGTTTTTGAAGCGTGTTGTACTCATTATGTAGGAACCCCCTGCATACTTGGTAGGATTTGCTGTTGTTGAGTTGGAAAGACCCTCTGCTGAGGCCACACACCCTATGCACACAGAGAAACTGCACCTTCTGCCAAGACCCAGGCTGGTGCCCCTGCCTGCGTAACGCAGAGCACAGATTTCATGCTGTTAGCTAGAACTCATGGTGAAGCAAAATTTCTCTCTGTGCATGCATTGCTAGAGGTGTGCTCTTGGGCTGTGCTGGACACACGCTGACCTGCACAGCCTGGGCTGCTGGCGTGGCCTAAACCAACATTTGGCCAAGCGTGGATGTGTTGTGCCTTGTTCAAACAGCAGATCCATGACCTACACCTGGTGGAACAGTGACTTGAGACAAGAGAGTTCCCTCCTAATCCCATAGTCCAGTCCCTACACACTCAATGTATTTTCATGTTTGGGTGATTGGCCAAATGTGAGGTTTTCATGTCTCTAGTGATCCGGCACCTGGGGTTTCCTCTGTGAATGGTACATTGCTAGCATTCTGGCCTAACTATGCATTGTTTTGAACACCACCTGTTTTACTGTGTTGTTTTCCTGGCACAAAATTATGTCTGCATTGACATCCACAAAAGCACATGGTTTTTGCCATGCTGAGCACCACAGAGGCTGTCTTTCAGGCAGCTTGCCATCTACTGAAATTCACAGTTACACTTTAGGCACTTGGACAGCTTTTTATTTAATACACAAGAACAGTTACACATCAGATAAGGAATCAATTTCCAGTAAGTTAAGCAAGAAATTCTGTTGTTCAAAAGCAAACAGTAAGAAGAGCATCTGGCTTGTGAGATTCCTCCCATGTCCTTAATTTAGATACTTTCTCCTGTCCTAGAGAAATGCAGTTATATCTCTCTGAACTCTGGACTTAAGAGTTCATGGTGTCCTTTTCTCATACAACACTGCCACTTTCTTCACCTGAACACAGACATAAAGGCTTTCTCCCAGAAGAGAAATGCAGATTTTTGCAAATCCTTTAGCACATTAAGCTGCTTTACCTGCAGGTCTAGAAAGACCTCAGGCTCCTGGATTGCATACTGGAACTTTAAATAAACCAGGACCTGTGAGCGAGTTAACCACTGTTCTTGGGAAGGGGTGACCTAGAACCCAGATCTGGATCCAATTTCTATTCTGTAGTTGCAGTGAAAAAAGCTCTCCATAGTTCCTCTTTGGAGATTGCACCCTAACCACTGCCAAGCAGTGTTTGAGGGCCTTTGCTGACCTTATGCTCCAGCAACTGGGAGCAACTCATGCAACAGGGAACTTTTTCAAGCCAGAGAACATGAGCACATTCACAAAGGGGCCCAGAGATTCAACCACTCCCCTGGGATGGGGCAAAGGGGGAGCTGAATCTCTCAGGCTGTGGGGGACTTAGCTGTGCCCACTAATTTAGCATTTCACAAGGGAAGGGGAAGGAGCATAATTTGCACATATATTGAAGCTGGGACAGGAGCAGCACATCCAGGCACAGATTCAAGGGAATGGGGGGAATGAGTTAAATTCACAGGCGCTCCTGACTTAGTGTGGCCTGGCACAGGGTCTTCTGTGTTGGGATGCAAAGTTGCCTCCTCACAGGATACACACTGTGCCAGTCCCAATAGAAATATCCCCATAAAGCACAGAAATAAGTGCTACAGAATTACGCAGATTTAGGCATGCTCAGGAACAGATTTCTAGGCACAAAAATTTTACTAGAAAAAACTTTAAGTACCAGTAGACTTCACCTGCCAACCAAGTCAGGATTTAGGAGGTTAGAGAGGCAGTTGTACAGTACTTAGATGCTTAAGTTCTTCTGTGGATATGTCTGATTTCTTCGGAATCTTTGCATCTGTGCAAATATGCCCATCAGCTGCCAGCTCACTTCTGCTGTTCTTCAGACATCTTGTAAATCAGTATCTTCACCCCCAGCAAGTGCCCAAGGCTGGAGAAGTCTCTTCTGCCTTGAAAAAAAAGAGACCAACTTTTCCTTGCAAGTAGCAGAACCAGCTGCCTTCAGATCAAATGTGAATTTTACAACAGGAGTTACCAACACGTAGAGTAAACCTAACAGAGTCTGAAAAGCATAATTGCCACTGTGGCATCACGGTTTTCTCTGGACAGAAATAGCAAGTTTGCTCCATGTCAGTACTTAGAGGTAACAATCAACCCTCTGCATAAATGCCTTTTTAGTAGAGTCAGGCAGATGATGGAGTTAGACTGCAAGGAAAGGGGTTGGAAATAGAAAAGAGTTTTGAAAATTGTGTTTAAATAATCATCTTATAAGCAATATTAGGGATTAATGAACTTGTGTTCTGAGAACAAAACCAGAACTGTTGCATTTTTCTATCTTTTAAAACAAACATTTTGATCTTTTGATTTCAAATTCTTTTCCCCATAATTAAAAAAAGTATTTTAAGAAGTAGATATATAGCCTTACCAAAAAAACTTTCACAGCTTAAAAATACACTTTTTTCATCCCCCTAAAAGTTTGATTCAGATCAGCCTCAAATTATTTCCCAGGTATTTCTCTGGAACAAAGACTAGGACATGCCAACCCCTGACATTCTCTAGGCTACATAAGCACTGTAGGCTCTAAGGCTGCTCAGACTAGAGGAACTGAACTGAACTTCACTGAAACACTGGCGAGTGTCAGTGAAAATCTGCAGCAGAACTAAAGCCTTTGTGCTTGGTTTTAAGTGAACCCAGAAGTATACCAGAGCAAGTGATTTGAAGTGGCTAGGATTGTTTCTTTTCCCCCTTGATTATGTTGGGGGTTTTTTGTTGTTGTTGTTTGTTTGTTTGTTTTTTTAAATTTTATTTACAATTGTGCTGATTTCCCGAAGTGAAATATGAACAGCCTGAAGTGCAGCAAAAATTAAGCCTGCAACCTCAGTGCTCTGGGAGAGATGCTGTCTTGCTACACACGGTCTGGGGCTGTGAGGTTTCCTTTTCCCTCAGTGGCCTGGAGAGAGGCTGGGGAACAACGTTAGGGTTCTCACACCCTCCCTCAAAACCCAGGCAAAGCAACGCCTCCCCAAGAAGCTGCAAATTCTGTCCCTGGTTTTCTCCTTGGCTGTCTAGGTTGCTCTATAACCTAGCAGCAGCTGAGGGGGTGGGGGTAGCTGGAAAAGCAGATCTTGCACTGATGTGGAGGGGAGCACAGCATTCCTTGTCCCCTCTCTTTCCTAAGTCCCTAAAATAGAAGAAAGAATCCAAGCCCGAACAAGCAGGAGCTTTGTGCCCACTCGTCCTGGCAGCTCCCCTCAGGGTGGGTTTGAAACAGAAGAGAGGCTGTCTGATCCCTGTGTCCTCAGTGGGACCTGGGGAGCAGTGACCCGTCAGAGCTGCCCTGCCTGCAAGGTCCTGCAGCAGAGAGCAAGCAGCTCAGCTCCTCTCCTTGCCACAAACAAACACACCAGCTGCGAGGGCTGCTGGCAACTCCAGCTTGAGAGGACACAGCCGAGGCTTTCCAGCCTCAGCCCACCCCAACCAGCCCCTCTCCTTCTTATGGAGCTTTGCACATCCTGCATGGTCCCTGGCTGGAGTCCCATCACCCTCGCCAGTCGTTCCACGGAAGAGGTACAAGCACTAAAAGTATCTCATAGAGACAGCCCACCACTACCTCCTCCTAGACCTGTTCTCCAGCTCAGGGTGCATTCTGCAGACAACAACGTCCATCAAGTGTCTCCGAGGGCAGACAAAACCACAAAAGAGCATCTCTCACACAGAAGTCCTCCTTTACTCATCCCCCTCCCCTTGTCCTGACCACGCATTCAATATCCCCAGGCCACATCTGGCACTGTCCCACCCCCAAAGCCCCCTGCCATCTCAGCAGTGCTGCTCCACGGAGCTGGCAGGCAGCAGGTCGTAGCGGCTGCTGTACATCACCACCCCGGGAGGGTAATAGGCCACCTCTGCCTGCACTGCTGCAGCACGGGGAGCAGCAGGGACAGGGTGGACAGGCATCATGGCATGCAGGGCCTGCTCCTCCTTCTCAGGCTTGGTGGTGTCAGTGAAAGGGCGCATGGTGGTGAGGGAAGGTGAGGTGATCTTCCAGAGGAGGCTCTTCAGCGCCTTGCGGAACTCCCTGCGCATGAGGCAGTAGAGGATTGGATTGAGACAGCTGTTGGAGTGTGCCAGGCACACGCTGATGGGGAAGAGGTACACTTGGGAGAGAAAGTACTCGTTACTGAAGTGCACCACGTTGAGTTTGATGAGTATCCCCCACGTTGTAAGTGCTTGGTTAGGCAGCCAGCACAAGAAGAAAGACAGCACCACGATGGACACTGACCTAGTCACCTTGGAGCGGCGCCTGATGCTGGGGCCGCTGCAGGTGCTGCCCACGTGCTTGTCGCTGATGAAGCGCACCAGGAGCAAGTAACAGAGACTAATAATGACCAGCGGTACCACAAAGCCCAGCAGCACCTTCTGGATGTGGTACAGACCCAGCCAGAACTGGGCATTGGTGCCTCGGCCCTCTGGGAACTTGACAAGGCAGAGAACATCATCAAAGACAGTGGCAGTGGTGGAGAAAATGGCATGGGGGAGGGAAGCCAGGACAGCTGACAGCCAGATGAGTGCACAAAGCCACTTGGCAGAGCAGCAGCCACCCAGTGGGTCTCCTCGACGCTGATTCTTCAAGGCTGAAGCCACAGAGCGGTATCGAGCCACACTCATGGCAGTGAGAAAGAATACACTGGCATACATATTCATTGCTGTCACATAGGAGACAATCTTACACATCGCCTTGCCAAAGAGCCAGTTGAAGTCCAGTGCATTCTCTACTGCCCAGAATGGCAAGGTCAGCACAAACTGGAAGTCAGTCACTGCCAGGCTGGTCACAAAGAGATTGATGGAGGATTTCCTCCAGCCTTGCTTGCTTTTCATCAGGTAGAGCACCAGCAGGTTGCCCACCAGTCCCAGGGCGCACACCACGGAGTACACCAGCGAGATGACAATTCTCACCACATCAGAGCTGTCCCCCTGCATCCCGTCGGCTCGCTCCAGGTTGATGTTCTTCAAGAACTGCAGGAACGACACGTTGCTCCCGTTGTCCATCTGAGCGCCCTCCAGGAAACCCAGCGGCGTGTCCCAGGGCGCCCGGTCCGCTCCTTCCTTTATGCCAGCGGCCGGCGGGCAGGCAGCGCGCTCGCAGGGCTCGCCCATCCCATGCTAGGGTGGGGAGACGAGTCCGCGGGAGCTTTATCCCCAGACGCCGATCAGCAGCAAGGACAGGCGGGCTGCTGGGGCGGCGGTGCGGTGTGCGGTGCGGTGTG
>VZRF01000550.1:9274-19389 GCA_013396875.1 Vireo altiloquus
GAGGTCACTTCAAACCAAACCATTCCATGATGCCATGACTGCTCAGAGGGCAGATAAACCAGACTTCATCTCTCTGTCCTGCTCACATTTTAAAAGACTGCATTAAACTTTTAGCATGAGAAGTATTTCTGTCCCTCCATTTTATTTAATTTTTTACCTGTAGTGCAGCTCTACCTGTTCATAAAGATGTGACATTTCAACCACACAGGTGAGAGATCTGGCATTTAGATTTCTTAGTCACTTTTGTTGCCTCCTTTCTGTCAGTTGTAGGTCTTAAACTGACACAATATCATTGATAATTTTTGTTGGGAGGTTTGTCTGCTTGCTGGAGGGTGGAGGGTTTGTGGTTTGGGTGTTTTTGTGTGGTTTTTTGGCTGTGTTTATTTATTCGTTTGGTTTGGTTTGGGTTGTGTTCTAGTTGTGGGGTTTTTTTCCTTTAAAACACAAAATGTTTTAATGACCAAAATATCTGGAGGGTGGAGGGTTTGTGGTTTGGGTGTTTTTGTGTGGTTTTTTGGCTGTGTTTATTTATTCGTTTGGTTTGGTTTGGGTTGTGTTCTAGTTGTGGGGTTTTTTTCCTTTAAAACACAAAATGTTTTAATGACCAAAATATACATAAACCTTTTGGGGAAAATGGTCTGAGTGGAACTGCAACTTCCTTGAGGGAAAATGCCTGTCCTGTGTAATCCTGCTGGTGAGATTATATGTGATACAATCTCTGTGGGGAAAAAAAAAAGAGAAAATGCAAATTGTTTTGTGAAAAGGTTGGCTTAATCCATAAATAAAAGAGGATCTTATACCAGATTCATTCCTTCTCCACAAAGAACATGAATTTTAAAAATTCAACTAGAAGTTGATTAACAAGCTGTCCAATTATTGTCAGGATGTGTTTGCCTTCCTATTGATTTTTTCAAAACTATTGTTTACAGAGTTTCAAATCCCTTCCTTCCTTCCTTCCTTCCTTCCTTCCTTCCTTCCTTCGAGAGAAGAGGTGGCTTGGGGTGACAATAACAGCACGAGGCTGCATTGCTCCACAAGAACAGCAATTTGAAATATGACAGCTTCATCCTTTTCCAAGCACTGTTCTTTTGGGAATAATTTCCCTGAACACAACCAAGGCAGTTTGTAACTCATGGGAAAGACAGATTTTAGAGCAGAGCCAGCTGCTGAAGAACTGCACTTGCCACACCACATTTTGACAGTTCTTGACTCCAAACTCTTGGACAATATTGACATCACATCTGGTAAGACACCACTGTCACCTTTCCTCGTTTGGGGTAAAGACCTGCCTGTTTTCAAGGAAGGCAAAGAGAAGAGAGGAGCTGGGATTAATATGTTGTTGTTGTTTTTTCAGAAAGAACATGTTAAAAAAACCCACAAATCCTAGCATTTTCCATTATTTAAATCTTATTTTGGATGGCATTTGGAGGCTGAATTAAAATTAAAAACTACTGGAATCAAATGATTGTGTAGTATTCCTAAAAGGTTTGTGTTTGTTTTTTTTTTTTCTCAAAATAAATCTTGACATTACTAATCAAACAAACCTTAAAATATTTCAAAAAGCCAACAAAACTCCCCCCAAAAAGTAAGCTTTTCCTGATTTAGGATTCTTGCTTTTAAAATTCACATCTGCATATTGATGACCTAAAAATTATTTGTGAAAGCAAAGGAATAGGAGGTAGTAAACAATGAGGATTGACAGGTTTGATTGTATTTAATTGTGTTTTGACATATCTGGAATGCACAAAAGATTTAAAATGTCTAGAGCATGCAAGAACAAATTCCATTAATAGAACACCAGGAAGAGAGAAAATAGGATGCAAGACTTTAATCTAAATGAAGACATTTATTTTATTTCATTATTTTATTTTATTTATATTATTTTTAGCACAGTCCATGAAAGATTATATTCTAGTCTGCACTACTTTTCACATAAGAGAATTCCCATGTCTGAACTCAATACTTTGCCAGGCAAACATGAACAGATATTTCTGAATGTTATGGGAGTGTAGGCAAACAATTCTTAAAGAATTATTGCCAAGTCACTTTGCTGCCAAATGTTAATCTCAGCCAAAGAGATGTGATTAAGAAAAGGCAATTAAAAAAATCCAGTAATGTGGGTTAACATTAATAGGAAAAATACTAATACAGCTGTGAAAAACTGGTGAAGCTTTTCATGTATTATTTCTGGGGAGGAAAGAAAAACCCCAGGAAAATATGTTGTCTTTTCCTAAACATCTGTCGGGATTGTGCTGGCAGGACTAAAGATCAATAATATAATTGTGTATCCAGAGCAAGATCCTTGTGCAATGGCTGTTAAGGAGAGAGAGGTGAAACAATAGGTGTGATCCCATCTATCAGGGGGAGTATTTCCTCAAAAAACACGGGAAGGGAGCAGAAACCAGCAGGACCAGCCTGGCCCTCCCCCAGCAGGATGGAGGAGTTGCCACCAGAGCCCCTCAGCCCCGGAGCTGTGTGGTGCCTCCACTGGCAGCACCCTCTGCTGACCTCGGGGTGGGGAAGGAGATTTAAGGATGGTACCAAAAGTAGGGAATCTCCAGCCTCCCACACCTTCAGGAGTTTTTCCACTGTCCTGTAGTCTCCACTTGGTAGTGAGTTTTTGAGAAATTTCACAGAAAGGCTGGAGAAAGCAATTTCTTTTTAACCTGTCTTCAATTGTAATAGTTAACTCCATTTCTAAAGGGAGCTCTGTAATTCCTAAGAAAAAAGAACGTAAATATAAGAAATGTTTATAGTAAAGTGTTTGCCTAACCAATAAAAAGTCTCCTCACTCTTCTTGTTACTGCATTCCATTCTGGTGCTTGGCAGACACACAGAGACACAGAGGTGATTGCAGCTCCTGAACCTGCTGGAGGAAGCTGCTTGATCTCTCTCTCTCAATCATCTTTTTAATAATATCTATCTATAAATAAAGCCTTCTGATCAATCCATAAACTCTGAGTCTTTTGTGGAAGGACCAAACTCTAGCTAAAACCGGCAACAACATTGTCTTTCTCCACTGTCCCCTTGATTTATTAAATATGGGTATCAATCTAATATTGATATCCAACTCGCACCGGACAAAAACTCTCCAACCATTAAAGTTACAAAGTGGTTTGTTTATTCAACGTCAGGCAGCATGGGAGTCGCCTCCAAAGCATGCTGCCAAATTACAGATCATTCCAGAGTCTATTTATTTACAAAAGTGTTGAATATCCATAATGCAATTACAATAACACCTCCCTTTCCCTGCTTCGTATTGAAATTAACTTGAATACTTATTAAGCATGCGTAGTGAGTTCCTTGTTTTGGGTCAGTGGTCTTTTTATTGGGGAGTGGGCACAAAGTGATGAAGTAAAATGCATCTTCCTCATGTTAAACTTTTAACTCCAATCCCTTTTATCTGTGACCCTTAAATGGACTTCTAGGTGCACTAATTCTCAATTGTTTATGATTTCTTTAGATTCATTTGTAATCAATTTTCCAAATCTAAATTTGCTCCCTAAGTCCAGTTTCTCTAGACTAATCATTAACTCTAATTATTTTCAGTACAGACTATCTGTACAGCTACCTACCCTGATTAGTTCTAACCAAACCTCTTTCCCTTAACTAAAACCTTAATTTTATAAAGAAGTCCTAAAAATTCACTAAAACTAGTGTTTCACCCTTTCTTTGCTCCTCTGTAGGAACAGCCCTTCAGGTTCTGGGCCCTGCTGATCTCCTCCTTCATCCCCCCACAGTCACCACTTCCAGAGAAGTCCCTGCAGGAGAAGCCTGGAAACTCTGCTCCAACCCCTGCTGCTCTGTGTGCTGCTCCCAGACTTAATAATCAGACTTAATGATCTTCCTAAAATATTGCATGTGAGATGCCTGTGACATTAATCAATGTTTAACAAAGGCAGGAGTGCTGCTCGCTGAATATAAATACTTGCACAGAAAGATTTAGCATTTGTTTAGTGAGCTTAATTAAAAAGCTCTACTTGATGTGAGCAGTGCCCTTTGGAGGATCTAAACTCCTTGATGAAGAAACAAACTGTTTTCCCTCACTTAGAGCTTTCTTTTGTTCCTAAATGATGAGTGGTTTCAAAGATCAGAAGATAAATTCTCATCTGCTATCTTAATTTAAAAGCTATTTTAACATTCTGATAAGCCCAGGAGTTTTCGAAGGCTTCATTTTGTTTGCCTCAGTTGTCAATGAACAAACTGAAGGTAATTAACCGAAGTTAGATATCTCAGAACCATCCATAGGCTTCACATTTAGCACACGAATGGGGAAATTTAGGTAGGAAACCCCACATCCACTAATGATTAAACTGCATTATCACCTGTTTAATGCAACTGCCTAATTCCAGTAAAGGTCTAGAGTTGTGCTGCATTTCACCTCCTAGAATTATACAAACAGAAAGCATAATCAATAATCAAGAGATGTGGAATTAAGCTCTTCAGATAGATGAGAATTTGATAACGTTTTTCCACTGCTGCAGCTATGGCAGATCCTGAACTGCTCTGAACAAACCCCAATTGATTACACTAAGCCAAAAGTCTCTGAGTTTTTCTGACCCTGCAGTTTCTAGCATTATATAATGTATATATTACAGACATAAATATGAAACCTACACAGTTTTATGCCAAGCCTGGGATAAGCACAGAAAAAAAAAGAAAGGGAAAGGGAAAGGGAAAGGGAAAGGGAAAGGGAAAGGGAAAGGGAAAGGGGAAGGAGAAGGAGAAGGAGAAGGAGAAGGAGAAGGAGAAGGAGAAGGAGAAGGAGAAGGAGAAGGAGAAGGAGAAGGAGAAGGAGAAGGAGAAGGAGAAGGAGAAGGAGAAGGAGAAGGAGAAGGAGAAGGAGAAGGAGAAGGAGAAGGAGAAGGAGAAGGAGAAGGAGAAGGAGAAGGAGAAGGAGAAGGAGAAGGAGAAGGAGAAGGAGAAGGAGAAGGAGAAGGAGAAGGAGAAGGAGAAGGAGAAGGAGAAGGAGAAGGAGAAGGAGAAGGAGAAGGAGAAGGAGAAGGAGAAGGAGAAGGAGAAGGAGAAGGAGAAGGAGAAGGAGAAGGAGAAGGAGAAGGAGAAGGAGAAGGAGAAGGAGAAGGAGAAGGAGAAGGAGAAGGAGAAGGAGAAGGAGAAGGAGAAGGAGAAGGAGAAGGAGAAGGAGAAGGAGAAGGAGAAGGAGAAGGAGAAGGAGAAGGAGAAGGAGAAGGAGAAGGAGAAGGAGAAGGAGAAGGAGAAGGAGAAGGAGAAGGAGAAGGAGAAGGAGAAGGAGAAGGAGAAGGAGAAGGAGAAGGAGAAGGAGAAGGAGAAGGAGAAGGAGAAGGAGAAGGAGAAGGAGAAGGAAAATTCATTTCATGTCATGTGGTTGAATTTTCCCAAGTTTCAGTTGTCTGCCTATTTTATTCCGTGAATAAAATTATAGGTTATTAATGACCAGGATTAAATGGAACAATGTACTTAGCATTAAAAAAAAAATAAATCCAAAAGTTACTGGTAATGAAAAAAATTCTCAGAGTTACATGATAAAGTAAAACTCAGTAAGATTTATGTCAGCCAAGGGTTTCCCATGGCTTCACACAAACAGACATGGCTGTAAGATGTAGCTCTCATTAGAAATATTTCAAAAATCCTCTTTGGAGACACTGATGCTTCTCTAAGGTGAAAGAAAGTAAAAAATCTGACACTGTAAATTGTACAGAATGAAAACTGCAAAAGAAGTTAGGCTTTTAAAATATTGACCTGGATATTACTAGAATATCATAATCAAATAATAAATAATAATATATTACTGCAGTAAAATCAATCCATTAAAATCAATATAAATACCTTATATTTCGAAATTATTGAGAGAACATTTGATTTATTAGAGCTTGCCTTTTCCCCACTGTTGGGTAGTTGCTTATATATATTTATATATATATATATATTTGCTTATATATATTTTTAAATTATGGAGTCTTTCTATGAGAAAAAAATCCCAACAAACAAACCTTTGAATTCTCAGATTTTTCTGGAATGGAAAATTGTTTTAATCTGAGCTTAATTGGTTTTTTTTCTTAGCTGATGCTGCCAGCAGCATTTGGGGCTTACTTCTTTTCATTAGGAAAAGGGATTTCTGACAGTCAGGTTTTCGGCACGAGTCCATTCAATTAAAAAGAATGCAGAAAATTTCTATTTACCTCACCAGAAGAATAAGATAATACTGTATAGTTCTTCTGTGGAAACGCAAAGACCTTGTCAAAGTCCTTGTTATTCCATCATTTACCTCTGTGAGGCTGCCTACCAGCCCAAAAGGATTTTATGGCCCAGTGGTCCCATTCAAGTTTGCTTAATGTGAACTCGTGAAAGTCAAACTCAGGGACTAAAACCTTGAGCCAAAGCCAGCTGAAGACACAGCAATTCTCACCTCCATGGTGGACCTGGGAAATGCTTCCTATAATTTCCTAGTACTGGATGAGATTCTTAAGATGCCGTGTTTAAATCAGCTTTTACCAAAGAAAACACTAGAGAACTGTGAGCAAGTCTGAGGCTTCATTTTCTGAACAGACTTGTCCTGCAGCTACAAAATCCCTGAGATTCCTTTGTCCAAAGAATTTCCACAGGATGTTCATATTGAACTAAAACAGAGGCATCATAACTCTAATTTCTGCATCTATAAAAATGGAGCCTGCTTAAATTTCTTCAGGAATTTCATCCGAGTTTTTACTGAAGCAAGAACTATAATTTTTCTGCAATATTTTTGTCCCGTGAGCAGTCTCCTTCCCTACCAGTTATTTCAGGTGACAGAGATTATTGTGGAAACATTCAAATAACTGGAAATCAGGAATGATTCCTGGTTTCACTGATTACAGCAGAAGTATCTTTCATTTTTCCTTTTTTCCTCTGCTCTTGAAAAGGTAACTTGACTCTCACAGCATGCTCAGACCAAATTCTGTGTTTTATCATCAGGATTCATTCTTGCTGAGGAATGTTTTTTACCTTGCAAGATTCCTGAGCAAAAGGCAGGATAAAAAAGGATGGATATATTCTCTTGGTGCTATTTTTAGTCCCAATGTTGTACTGAAGAATAAGAAATTTCAAACACAGACAATTAACTCTTCCTGCCACCTCAAAGACAACCAAAAAGAGACTGGTCAGGCTTGGGTTTATATTGGATTAACAACGATGAATCCAAATGCAGACAGCTCTAACTCTCTACAGTCCCAGCTGCAGTTGGAAAAGCCTTTCTTGACTAAAGCAGAACATTTCAGTCCATTGTTGTTGTTGAAAAAAAAAAATTGTTAAGCATCTTGCAGATTTTGGCTGCAGATTTTGGGATGAGGGGAAGCCCTAGGAGTCAACACTTCAGGCCCTCAGGTCAAATACAGAATGTGGCACTCGGAGTTAATGTTTGTTTGCTTGGTCTCCTAGCTAACAAATACCAATTTATCCTTATCTTATTCCAGTGGATCTCAAATGCCACCCAGCATGACAATATCTCCCTCCTCACATCATAGCAGGAGATCTGTAAAAATCCATGGACTCCAGTCCACCCACAGAACACAGATGTTCACTCCTTCTTGCGGGCCAGATCCCAGGCAGCCTCTGCAGCACCGATCTTAACACAGTCCTACTTCCCAAAATAGCACCAACAATTTTTTTTTTTGCGTTACAAGTTAGATTTTTATGCCTTCTTCCCATCTGTTCCCTAATAATTTGCTTACTACTCTCCATTCCTGTGTCAAAAAAAAAAAAAAAAAAAAATTTTTCTGTTTTTTTATCTGTTTCTTTTTTGGTTTGGTTTGGGGTGTTTTTGTGTGTGGCTTTTTTATTCTTATCCTATAATATTCTTTTCCCCCTTTCCTAGTGAAAGAAGCATAATTGATTCCTCTCTATGGATACCAATCAATATATTGAAATAATGTGGAAGGAGGGATTGGAATGAGATGATCTTTCGGGTCCCTTCCAACCCAAAGCATTCTCTGATTCTATAGATACAGAGGAAATTCCTCCCTGTGAGGGTGGGCAGGCCCTGGCACAGGGTGCCCAGAGAAGCTGTGGCTGCCCCTGGATCCCTGGAAGTGTCCAAGGCCAGGTTGGACAGGGCTTGGAGCAGCCTGGGACAGTGGAAGGTGTCCCTGCCCATAGCAGGGGTTGGCACTGGATGGGCTTTAAGGTGCCTCCAACAAAACCAGTCTGTGATCCTGTGATCTGAAAAAGGAAGCAAATCTTTTCCTAATGGTGTAGAATTAATTTAGAGCAGAAATATCCTGTTTCATCCCAGTGAGGGGGGTTTGTGGTTGCCCTTTGCAGGGCTGTCCAGGAGCAAGGATGAACAAGTTGGGTTGGAAGGGACCTCAAAGCCCATCCAGGGCCCCCCCTGCCATGGGCAGGGACACCTTCCACTGTCCCAGGCTGCTCCAAGCCCTGTCCAACCTGGCCTGGGACACTTCCAGGGATCCAGGGGCAGCCACAGCTTCTCTGGGCACCCTGTGCCAGGGCCTCCCCACCCTCACAGGGAACAATTCCTTCCCAATATCTCATCTAACCCTACCCTTCTCCACTGGAGTATTCACTATTATTTCCTCTTGTAGTTTCCCACTTTCAATTGGAGCTATGGGAACATTTCAGACACTTTTGAAATTGTATTCCAACAGCTCATCTCTGGAGTTTTTACCTTTGCCTCCTGAACCATCTGAGTTTCCTGTGGCATTCTAAAGGGACAAATGGTGGAATTCTTAACTATAGTAGAAGGAAACCCTTTTACCCAATGAGCCCAGTAATTTCACATCACAGATCTTGATCCTAAACTTGGTGTTGCACATTCCATGTGCAAGAGCCTCTGCATTTTTCAATAGGCCCTGTGTCCTGATTTTCTAAGGCAATTCTCTGGTGAGTGTGTCTATAACTGTAAATGAATCCTCTGCCTTCTCTGGCTCAGGAAAAGGTCTTTACACTTGGGTTCTTTGTTTCCCAGCAGCTGTGGGAACAGATCCTTTATCATATTTTATTTATCTGATGCATCCAGATGGAGTCCTGTGATCATGAAGGCATTTGGGAATGATTTGTAACCCAATCAAATATTAAAGAAATTAAACCTAATTTTTTTTCTGGGAATTTGCAGAAGGTGCTTCCTTTCTGACGCTGCTTTTGCTGCTCTGCAGCCCAGTTGGAACTGGAAAATGGTACAAGCCATAGCAGAAAATATCATCTCTATGGAAACTTCCAAACCCAATGGGGGATGATGGGATCAAGTTTACAGAATGATCAATATTTTATTCTGAGCTCATTTCTAAGTGAGGCAGGATAAATTAAAGTCCTGATTGGACAAGCAGTGCTAAATTCCAGATGGAGGTGGAAACTCCTGAAGTGAATTGAATTGAGGGGTGGAGTGGAGTGTCCAGGGCTGAATCCTCATGCGAAAGAAGGACTGGAACAAAGATAAACTGCACTGGATTTGTACCATGGAATGGTATCTGGCAGGAGAAAAAAGGAGCAGCATCACCTCCGGACAGGTTTTAAAAGTTCATAGGGGTACAAGAACAGTTTATTTTCTCTGTTGGCTTAGTGTGTAAACAACATAGGATTGTGTTTTTCCCCTCTCTCCAGTCACTTCATTTGTATTCCCTTATCCTCACCTCTGCTTTTTTATCACTTGTCTCCTATTTATATATTGTTCTCCAATCCTGAGGTCTGTCACTCTTGGGAAGACTTAATTTTTTTCCCAGACATGCCTGGACTTATTCTACCTGGAACCCACTATGATCCATGACCAACAGATGGGCTTCTTGACTTTCTTACTGACTTCTAACCTGCAATTCAATTTTCTCTTATTTATCTGTATCTCAAACCTATTAGGTTCTGCAGACCAGTCCTCTTTCCTTCCTTTTCCCTGCACTCTCTGGAAGTGTTTGCTCTCAGAACTGGGCCAGCTCTGATGCTCTGCCGGAAACCTGGTCCTGTGAACAAGAACCTGCTCCGGGAACAAGAGCAGGAAGAGGATGGAGCAATCTTCCCCCTCAACCGGTGGTAATAACCTTGTGATTTAGGAACATCCATGACATTACTGCAATTATCACACTTAATAGACACCAATAAAATGATGGTCTTCGTTTTTATGGAATATTTTCTACAATTCTTTAGAATTTGTAATT
>VZRF01000553.1:0-17369 GCA_013396875.1 Vireo altiloquus
TGACAGCCATGCCGTCAATAGAAGGTAATCACCTTGCTCAAGCATAATCTCCCCTTGGTGAATCCATGTTGACTACTTCTGACAATTTCTATGCCTCCACATACTGAAATATGACAACCAGCAGGAGTTGTTCCATCATCTTTCCAGGCACAGAGTGAAGGCTGCCTGGCCTGTAGTTTCCTGCACTAGTGTGACCTCACTTTGAATACTGTAGGCAGTTTTCGGCAAGACAACATAAGATTTTGATCTATTACAGAATGCCAAAAGGAGGGCTATGTAGGTGGTGAAGGGCTTGGATAGGAAGCCATACACTGAGCAGCTGAGGTCCCTCAGCACATTCAGCCTGGAGGAGACTGAGGAGAGACCTCATCACAGTCTACAACCTCCTCATGAGAGGAAGAGGAGGGGAAGACAGTGATTCCTTCTCTCTGGTGACCAGTGACAGGACCAGAGGAAATGGCCTAAAGTTGTGTGAGGGGAGATTTAGGTTGGACATCAGGAAAAGATTCTTCCCCCAGAGGGTGGTTGGGCACTGTGGTGACCCCTTTGGGTCCAACGAAGCTGGTTTGTGCTTCAGATGATTCTTCTTCTCAATCTCTCATGTTGGGGAAAAATAACAAAAGACTTCTTTGCTTCTCCAGGTTTGTTTATTATATCTTATCAAAGGTTCAGGAACACAGCCTCTCCACTGTGTCCTGGTGCACAATGGCTGCAGAGGCTCGGTGTACAGAGATTATATAGTTTTATCATCAAATAGGAAAGTTCTACCTATATAATTTTGTTTCTAAATCCAACATCTATCAATATTGTTAGCATGTCTCTTCTAAACTAAATTCTTTCTACCAACTACTACATGATAGGAACTGAGGTCACAGAAAAGGGAAGAAGAAAGAGAAGAGGAAAGAAGGAGAAAGGCAAGGGACTGACGCCCAAAAATCTCCATCTTGGTCCCTATAGTAATACATGAGACAATTCCAAAAACTACAAACCCATTTTTCTGTGGCACACTAAACAATCAACTTTTAATTTCTTTGGTGCTTGCTGATCACCCAGAAGCGGGGGCAGTCTCTCCCAAGGGCTCAGTTCCCTGGCAAAGCCTTCTCAGGGAGATTTGGGGATGAATTTTGTTCCCAGGAGAACAGGCAAAGCTGTTTGACTTTCCTGAACCCCAACAGGCACAAAAAGAGGCTCCACAGAGAAGTGGTTACAGCACCAGCCTGAGGGAGCTCAGAAAGCATTTGGACAATGCCTTCAGTCACATATTGTGATTCTTGAGGCTGTCCTGTGCAGGGCCAGGATTTGAACTTTGCTGATTCTTCTGAGTCCCGTCCAACTTGAAATACTCCATGATTCTGATTTCTGGGTCCTCCTTCTTGCACTCTTTGAAGGCTGGACACTGCCTAAGTCACTGATCCAGTCCTAAGGCACATCTCCTCTCTATGACCTTTCAAAGAATGTCTTAGCAATTCCAGTTAGTGATATTAGGTTGGAAAAAGCAACAGTGATAAGCAAAATTAATATTTGATACTAATATATGGAAATATATTTGGAAATTGAGATATGCTGTGGCTATCTTGAGTTTCCAATGCTGACCTGTTATTTTTATGATATAAAAGCTATTTTAAAGAGCTTACTCTCAATTTGACTACTCAGTGTCATAGATTTACAGTGTGTTCCTCTTTCATTTGTGTGTTTGTCAGGTAAATGTAGTAATATATCTTAATAAATGTGTTGTTTTTATTGTTTCTGTAAGAAGTCAACATCTTCTCTTAAACTAAAAAATAAGAGTCTAAGGATTTGTAAGGCTAAACATGTTTTAGACAGTCTTAACCTCTGGTTTATCTTGTAAAACAGTAATAGCAATTATCTAACCACCAGATGAGTATTAAGCACTTTGTTTTATCTTTTACTGAGCTTTGTGCTGCTGTGTTATGCAACTCTAATTATCACTTATATATGTCTAAATAATAAGATAGCAATATGAAGCAGAATTCTGTGTGGGATGAACTTCACATCACCCTCAAATAAAAATGCAGTATACAAGAGTACGGACAGGACAATTAACACAGATTTAGAAAGTATAGGCACCTGGCAATAGAGGAGGAGCCAGGCTATAAGAAACTCTCAAACAATCATTTAGCAAGCACGGAGCACATGCAAACCTGGGAATCAGAAAAAAAACATCTTAAAAGGCAAAAAAGTGCACAAAAGCAAGTATCCAGCTTAAGAAAAGCATGCCATATGCATGTAGTCAATCATTCAAATAGTCAATCATTCACATAATGCAAATGCAATATACGAAAGAGAATTGCAAACCAATATAGAGCAACCAAGTTAGTAGATTGCAAGACCAAACTTAAAAATTAGCCCAAATGGATCCAAGAGTAAGAAGATACCACCCCAAAGTTGGTATCAAACTCATTCGAGTCAAGGACAGGTATTAGTGACAGTTCACCGTCACTTTACAGTGACTCTTTACACTCCAAAATTGAAATCATTGCCCGTGGTACCTATAATCAGTGGAGAAATAATCATGACAACCAAGATACTTCAGAGGTATTTATGTTATTTGTGATTGGAAAGTGAATGCAAATGAGCTATAATAATTAGCCAATCTGAAAAATATGTGTCAATACGCTATGACTGGAGTACCTTAATCAGACCGTTAAGATTTTAACTGTGCTAATAATAAATTCATGGCTTTCCTTGGCCTATATACAATCCATAACTAGTCATCCACTAACTGGAGAAGAAAGCAGGCAACCAACCAACCAATTTGGATGGAATAATTTGGTAGCAACTGCTGGAGTTATAGTTAGCAGTCTACACCACTACCATTCCCAGCAAGACACTGAAAATTGGGGTAAGAGAATTAAAAACATCTAGAGTATAATTTCTAATTAATACAGCTGAAGTTATAATCAAAATTCACTAAGTCGATGTAAGAGTCTATAAGCTCTAAAAAATTATATATATATACATATAAAGGTCATGGTGGAATATTTTAAAAAAATGTTGTTTGGTGTGTCACCAGCTTAGAACATTATACATACCCTGCTACATATACTGTCTTTTAGGCACAGTTAATATCTTAGACAGGACTCCAAGTAAAAGTAATAAAGGATACAAAACATTATACTGCCAGTCTGAAAAAAAAATTATATAGCAGATTCATTCAAACAACAACAAATGGCAGCATTTCTAGAAGATTCAGGTGAAAGCAGAGGTGACAGGAGAAAGAAATAATTTATAGGAAAAGTATCTTGCCAATAGGAAATAGGGGAAGAATGTATGTCAAAGGAAAAAAAGTCTGCAACCATGAAGAATAATGATATTTTTAAGGCCTTTTGCAGTTATCCGTGTTAAAGAGATCTGAAATCCCATTGATTTTCATATCTATCTTTATTTCTTAACTATCATATATACATATAAAATATATATATGAATAAATCTATCTTTCTTGAAGTTTCTAATTTTATTTCAAAAACACATTATTAATTTGTAGGTTATTATATCTAATATCACCTTAAAATTCAGCAGTCTGCTGTGTTGCATTTTTAATACTGAAAGGCTAGTATATAATACATTTGATCTATATAAACCAGTGTAAACTATACTTGCTGATATAATGACAAAATTTGCTTTATAAACACAGATGCTCTGTACTAAGAATAACATCCTACTTCCAATCCCTTGTAAGCCTGCATCAGCTTATACTGTATTATAAAAGGGCATAAATTTTTTATTAGTTCACTGAAAGGATATGAAATACACTTTTCTACTTAGTCCCCAGTCATTGCTTTCCTTTAATTGCTATGTAATGATTTGAAGAAAAGTGAACCACATAAATATCGAGGTTTGGGGTTTGGAGTTTTTTTTAGCTGAAGGAAGTATACTGTATATTAAAACGCTGCTTGCTAGACAGTGACCCTCAGTAGAATAGATGAGAGTACAATATAAAAGCATTGACTTTTTTGAAGGGTAAATCTCTTATCATGAACACACTGAAGTCAATGCAAGATGTCCCACTAACTGCAGTCACAGCACTTCTGCCCCCTCTAACTCCCTGCAGTGGAACCAGATAAAATAATACATGGAGACATTTGTATGGCCACCCTTTTTTAGTCTATGTAAGCCTGTAATGAACAAAATCCAATCAATGACGTATACCTGTCTTCAGGAAGGATATTGAAGAAATGAAAGAGGGGGAAGTAATCAGAGCATGAGTTTCTAGAGATTTACAGTGGCATAACTGACGGAAGAGTTTATTCCACATTGTCCATAGTGTATATCTGCTCACCATATGGTTTCTGTGCTATTTAGCAATCACAAGCAGGCTCTCTAAATGCCTCACTTCAGAGTCTGCAAAAGAAACTCTATTGTATGTATATTTTTGCTATATGTTTCTAACAGAATAAGAATGAAACTAAAAATATTTTTTTTTAAAAATCAGGAAATTTACTATATCATTTCTGATACTGAAAAAGGTGAAAAAAATGAGAAATAAAAGTCCTTCCAAAACCAAAGCAGAAAAGTACAGAGTTACAAAAATGTGCTCCAAAACAGAGCTTAAAAAATTACTAAAAATTTTTTCATTTACTAAATTTGTAATGCAAAGCCCTTTAAGTTTCTCTGGAACACTTTACTTAAAAAAAGCCAACTACGTTTCAGATGATGATGACTTAAATCTATTAAAATCAAAGAGTACAACATTCTACTTCTGCAAACTGTGCTGCAACTAAACAGAAAAAAATCCAACATTCACCATTCTGCTAGGGGAATTCAATGGTAAAAAGCAGGGTGTGACCTCTTCCCACTCAAAACCACATCACACTATGCTGAATTTCCAAATTTTGGATATATCTGATATTATGTATTGATGAAAGACTTTTTTTTTAATTGGACAATGAAAAAGGGGGAAGAAACCTGAAGGAAAAAAGTATTTTTATACAAAAATTGTAATATTAAAAGCCTGAAAAGCTTACTCAATCATGCCATATATAGAACATATAGCAGAATAACATCAACAATCATTGAGAAAATAATTTATAAACACTCTCTTCTCAAGCATTTTGACTAGTGTTAATGATGGGTGGAGAGAATCTTGTCAGATTGTAACAGACTGAAAACAACCAAAGAGATCCCTGCAGTCTACTATTCACTACATACACTACCGGTGTCTGGATTACTGAAAGGAGATAATGTAGGAACATGTAGAAAATTTTTCCACAGATTACAAAATTAAAAGGAGGCAAGTGGCTTATTAGGTTAGGAAATAAACAAAAACAGATAAGTTATGTCTTGTTGAGTATGTTGTACATATTGGACAAGCAAATATTTTGTTACTCCTTTCAAGCCAGTTCTGTCACTACCTATCTGTCTCAGCTACAAGTCCCCTACTAACGTCCTATTATCCCACTGCACTTTGTGTCCAAGTGTGTAATTAAAAATATAGCCATATTTATTTGAAGCATACACAAAAATGTCCATGATTTTTAGGCAACATAAGGCATCTACCAATGTTTAAAACAGTAAATTTCAACATGATTACAGGAACTTCATAGGGGGTAGAAAAGGCTAAACAGCTCAATGAAATAATGAAAATTATCACTGCAAACATATACCAAAATATTAAATGGGCATCAGCTGTGAATTTGTAACTTCAACATCATTTTACATTGCAGCAGAGAAAACAGAAAAGAAAGTTGTGCCTGTTACTGGGTATTTTAGAAAACTGGCTTCTAGCTACTGGTATAAATTTACCACAAAGAAGCATACAATCCATTCTATTATTCCCTCAAGTTGGCTGGACTAATTTTTTTTTTTCAGTAAGGTCTCTTTCTTTCCTACCACCTGGATCAAGAGATATTATCTTCTTGAACCAGTTAACAGAAATTTCAACATAGAGGTGAAAACATATTTATCATGAACTCCTGATAATCAAGATATTTTTCTCTTGGAAACAGTCAGAAAGATCACTCAGATTTTGAATCAAATCCTGTGCTGTAACGGGGGAGAAAATGTACAAAAGCTCTTTGTTGTTCTTTTTTCTGTCAGCCTTTGAGGAGATAGGAGCTGACAGCCACATGTCGGTTGCAGAAAAAAAATAACAAGTTGCAAAAAAGGTCTTATTTTTAGCAAAGGAATTAAAAGAAAAATAGAAAAGAAAGAAGCATTACTATCTAAACTTTGATTCAGTGAGGTAACGCTGCTTGCCAAAAAAGTATAGGCATTATCATTTCTGTCTCACAGATATTGAATTGTCCACAAACGATGCAAGCAGATATCCTCAAAAGTCATACGCTTAGTTGGTACCCTGGGTTTATTGACCAGGCAGCATCAGTGATATAAATACACTATCTGGATATTAAGACCTTTTCTTATACCTCTAAATCACACCAGAATAAAAATTCTTATCCAAGGTATTAGTTACATGCACTGCGCTCAGTGAAGCCTGTTTATTTAGTCTTAGACAGTTTGCAAAACATTTCCCTAGATGAAGATGCAGTTACCCTGTGAGAAGTCTGTTCAGTCTATCAGCCTATCTGATTACATTTCTGAACAAGCAGAGTTTAAGGATATGCAGGAATTCTTTACCTTTTTTTTCTAACCCATATAACCATCTCTTTTTAACACAGTTTTCTATGAGTATAATAAACCTTTCTTAATGGCACAAAGTAATATAGCCATCTTACAGACTTTTAGACCACAGCAGCAGTTCTCTGCTTGCTAGAGTTTTCATTCTTTGGCAGCACATTCAACAAATATAATGCAATATTTAGGTTGATAAGTAAGACCAAGAATTTTTTTATTACAGGGAAACTACGACCAAGCAAAAGATTACAGATGACCACTTTACACTCAATGAGTATGAAGATATCAAGAAAGGAAATTTGAATGCTATTCATTTTTCAAGTAAGAGGCTTTTACCTGGGCCACCTCTAAAGAGGAGTTGTACACAGAAGGCAATTTAAGAAATTGCTAAAATATCAGTCAGATATTTTAGCTTCAAATTCAAAAGTAAGGTTGGTCTCAAGAACAAGTTAGTTTCCCACATGTTGGTAGGTCACATAAATTTGTATTCAAGTGAGACTGTATTATAAACATACCCTAACTTCTACCATAAAATGTGATGATTCAGACTTCCAATCATAGTGCCCTTCTTTTTCCTATGTCTCTCTAACAAAACTGTAGGAAACAGAAACAGCACATTGAAAAAAATTCACTTTTCCCCAGATGGATGGAAGGAGAATCAGAATGATGCAAGAAACCTTATGAGTTGATATGAAGACACCTGAATAAATAAAAAGTAAAATTAAGAAATAAATAGTAAGAAAAAAGTCCAGCAGAGAAGAAACATCAACAAAGAAAATAAAATCTCAAAAAAAATCAGTGATGCAAAAGAGGAAAACTCCTTGTCACCAACCTTCCAAGGCCCAGCCAGTTCCCACCAACCTCCACCCTCCCAGTTTTATTGCTGAGCATGATGCCATTCACAGAATCATCAAGGTTAGAAGAGACCTTAAAGGTCATCTAGTCCAACTGTCAGCCTAGCATGACAATATCCACCACTTAAAACATATTCCCCAAATGCCACGCCTCTTCAACTCTTCCAGAGACATTGCCTAGCATCTTGAAAGATAAATACTGAAAGAAGCTGAAAGAACAACTTCAATTCAGATTTACTATAACACTGTTATTAACAATCAGCCCTTATTTCCATGGGAGATAAATGTAATTAGCTGGGTGTTACAGACCCATCCATCAATCCATTCTACATCTAAAATCAAAGATGAGTGATACTTTTTCAGGGCAGATGCTGCTACAATGTAGTATCATTAAAAGAAGTTGTCAACATTTTTCAGAACTTGTAAAAAGGCAGCAATTTTGAATTAATTATTTCATGCTTCTGAGAATTTTTCAATGGAACAGATACGGCATCTTAAAATATTACTTTAATAGCAAAACAGGAAAATTTTCCTAATAGCTTTTTTCAGTCACAGTGCCTGGAAATTTATTGAACAACTCTAGCACTCTGAGGCACTCAAGAGTAAATGATAACTGAGTTTGGTGAAGTCTAATGTTCCTATGAGGGATGAGTGTGGAGGTATGAGGAGGACACATTTTATAGGCATGTCCTACAAAATACATCTTTGGCAAAAGATGCTTCTGTGATATATGTTCTTTCTCAAACTGCATGACTGCCTTTGTTACTTGTTTACTATTATTACACTCTTCTGTTCATTCCTGCTTTTTAAAAATTTTTTAGCCTGTACACAATGTAATTAAATATTGGTGTAAAAATACACAGCTATATAGTGATGATTGATACCATCTCAATTATTACATTGAAATAACTATTATATTATTAAACATATGAATAGTCATAAGTCTGTTGCAAAGGGGTCAGTGGGACTTGGGGATAGAGGAGATCACTCTCACTTCAGGGCAATCCTGTTCTTCAGGCAGCCAGGGTATGACTGGCTATGGCAGGGTGAGGGAACAGAAAAGGGAAAGAACAAGAAAAGGAGGAGAGCAGAGGGGAAGGGAATGCAGGGGAAGGGGAACAGGAACAGGAAGAGGAAGGAAGAGTAGGAGTGTCAGAGCTGTGCATGCATCTTAGTCCTCCTGGGACTTGGCTCCTATTCAGATCGGGCCACATATAGTGCAGGTGACCAGCTCTGTGTCAGACAGCGTCAATGTGGGCATGACCTCTATTCATTTAGAAGCTACTTGCAAGGAAAGACTTGTCACATTTTCCTTGCCTGAGCTTGCAGTCCTGCTGGTGACACACCTGACTAGCACTTTGACCCTGACTTAAGGGCTTGACTTCTTGGCCTGATGTTGCTATGGATGTTGACTCAAGCCATCATCACAGACCTGTTCCATTCCAGTGGCTCAGGTATCAGGGGACGGCACCTTTGCCTTTGCCCTGCTCTGGTGCTCATCTTCTAACTCATCTCACAGAGCATTTTCTGTTCTTGTTGCTCCCTCATGCCCAATTCATCCCTCCCCAATGCGGATTGTAAGGTCATGGGAAGGAAAAATAAAAACATTCAAGGCCATACAAGCCTGGTCAGCATACAGTATCATACAAGACTGTCATAGTAAATAAAGTAATGACATTGATATGATTTGCAAAATTTGCACTCAGAATTACAATGTTATCATGGTATCCTTGTGATGCCTGTCACTGGCTCAAAAAAAAAAAAACCAAACCCTGCTTCATGTTTTATTTAGCTTAATCTTTCCCCTTCTAGTTTAGAATAGTGTACTTAACAGGAAGAAAATAACAAGGGATGCAGAAATATACATGTGGTTAATTTAAAATGCCAAGTACCGTATGTATTAATAAAATATATATAGCAGTAGATAAGGCAACTTGTTACAATGTAATAAACACATAAAAATGAATTGTTGAACAGGTGCAGTGAAAGGAAACATCAATTAGAAAATCAATTGGAAGGTCAAGATATCAATTAAATGGTTAATGAGCTATTTCTGGAAAAATCAAAGACAACTGCATTATACAGAATCACTCAGAGTATGAGCTACAAAATAGTTCACAAAGCCGAAGGAGCAAAAGGGCAAACATGATGTATGAATTCTAAAAATCACAGTAAATTGTACTATTATTTGTTTGCTTTTTATGTAAGCTTCAGTTTAACTGATGATACTGTATCATGTTCATCAGCAAATAAAGACAGATAGCCATTTCTAGAATATAACAGCCAATAAGATACAAAATTAGCCCTAAAGCAATTAGTTCCTCTGCGGTGCAAATCCTAATATGGCACTAAGCCACATTACCTCCTATACCTTCTCTCTTATGGTCTACAGGCTAGCAGATATAACTATGAGAATAAAGGAAAGCTAGCTTCTCTACTACAATGCCAGATAAAGAAAACCTTGGAGCAGCTTTTGCTTTGCTCCTGTAAAGTCTTCAGGTAATTTGTCAGGCTTTTGGCATCAAAAATTTGGAAGAGTTCTGCTATCCATTCACACAGATGTGATCTTTGGGCTGCAGACCACTTGTGTTTAGTTAGGTCTCCAAACATATCCCACCATATCATATCAGTACTGGATGATTCATGGCTCAAGAGAAACTTCTTCTGAATAGAGGACAGATGCATTTTTCTGTGAATTTTCTGGAACAGAACTATTCAAGCTGACTAAGTTGGATGAAGATCACAGCTAGCAAGATATCCGCACTCTTACAATAGGCATAAAAGTATGCCTTGGAAAGCATAAGAATAGCACTGTTCTGATGCTATCCCATAATGTTTTCCCAGACCTCAAGTATTTTGGTTCATGTGGTATCAAGTGTGTGATGGGAACTATGCAGTAAACTCCAGTTAATTTCACCTCTGAGTTCTTGTTCCATCTCTGCTCAAATATATGCAAACATTCTGCTCTCACAGCATCAAAGTGCACATCCAATTTGCACAATGTAAATTCAACCTGCAAAGACCTGAAGAAGTCTATCATCTTTTGCACCACGCAAACAGAAGAACCACGCTCTTCTGTTTAAAACCAGTCTCCTTTCCCTAATTTGTGCTTAACAAACCTGCTTGTTGCAGTGGAAGAGGCATTGGGTAGTCTACCCTTTTTTGATAATGATCCTGCAGTCTTCTCCTATCTCTCTCAGACATTTTCTAAAATGAAGGAGTCCTATTAACTACAACGGTACCTAAAAGAGTAGGTGCAGTCTGTACTTCTGGTTACACATGTGGCTATTCTTTGAATTTTTTTTTCTTCCACCTTTATACATTCTGCTTTGAACAAGTTAGCCAGAACTCCTCACATAGCGCTCAAGCTGGGGCAAACTATGGATTCATACAGTTGCATAAATCTTATTAACTGCTGTGTTCTTTGTTCCTTTTCTAATCTTTTCTAATATGTCACTTGTTTCTTTGACTGCTGTCAAGCATTGATCTGTTGTTTCCATGCAGCATCTATCTCAATTTCAAGGCCTTGTTCCTGAGTAGTAACAATGCATTGAACCCATCACTTTATATGGAAAACTATTATTATCAGTTATGCCTCAGTTCTTATTAGATGGCACTGGATTTCACCTGCTGTATTGTTGATCAGTCACTCAAATTTGTAAGGTTCTTCTGTTGTTCTTGACAGTTACCTGTCACCTTTTTTATGTTCAGTAGCCCTGTACCATCAGTAAACTTTCTCACCTCACTGGATCAATCTTTTTTTCTGGTAGTTTTATAAATTAATATGTTAAAAGATACCAGAATACCTCCAAAACTACCACTGTGGCTTCTTGCACTGCAAGAGCTCTAAGCCAAGTCATGAATTATTTATCCATATGAGACCTGCATGGATGTTGAAATTCCTTAAAAAGGCCTTTGGGAATCCACATGTCTAGCACAACTTATTAGTGTATCTCCTAACACATTCAAAAACCTCAAAAGGAATTTAAAGTGAGATCTCTCTTTAAACAAAGCTCGTTCCCTTTCAAGTATATTTATCCTATGTTCACCAATTGGTTCCCCTACTTTAATGTTCAGTCCCATGTCCAGTAGAGATGTCAGGCATACAGATACATAGGTCTCTCCTGGAACATCTTTCTGAACACTTCCCACCTTACAATTCTCAAGAACCAAGGTAGTTTTACATGCCTTCCTTAAAAAATAAGTTGTTTCAACCCTGTGCTAGAATTCTAGCATGCTATCCCAGTGTCCTACTGATATTTATACTATTTCTTCAATAGTATCAATATGACAACATGTTATATCTATTACATCTTCACTGTTGCTGTTGTATAAGTTTTCAGTTGGTCTTTAGAGTTCTCTAACTTTGTATGTTCTTGGCTGTGAGCCAACAGAGCAGTCTCCCCTACCCTCCTGAAGGATCTTTTTTTAAGTCTCAAGACCTTCTTTGATTTCACGGCTCTGTTTTTGGAAAGGGCAAGCCTGTAGGTAGTTTCTTGCCATTACTATATTAAGTCTCTTGAAATTTATCATACCAGATGTCTTATCTTTCTTATAGCATTCCCTTCAGTTAATCCCTTCATTTTAAAAATGGCACAAAAAAATTGCTTATTAGAGCAATTCCACTCTGCAAGAGTTTATGAACAAAATGAACACGAAAAGGATTCATGTTGTTTGTCTACAGATATTTATAGTATTCACAGAGCTAGTCTTTCTAGGCTCCCTTTTGTTGGAAACAAATACATACTTCAGCACTGCGATTTGCCTCACCAGCTTCAGACATTTCCTCATAGGAACTACATACAAGAAATTATATAGACAGTATCTATCTCCATTACAGAGGAACTGCTGCAGACCAAGGATAGAAACATCACATCCAACGGAGACTGCTGCACTTTATTCTTCACTAGCCAGGTTATTCACTACTTGTCAAAGCAAAAGCACAGACTTGGGTCGATAGGGAGTTGGCTCTCTACTTTTACTGATGAAAAGACTAGTACAAAACAGTTTATTTTAATGCTGACCTCACAGTTTCACTAGATAATTTGCTCTATTAATTTGGTATGTTGATAACTTTAAGATATTTAATTATTTATTAAATCTTAATTCTGACTTTAATTTGGTCACTGTAAAGTTCTGCCTAACCAGTTTAATTAATTAGAATAAACTAATTCACATATACACTCACTTCTTTTAAAGGAGATCCAAACAAGGTATACACAGCTAATTTTATTCCATCAAATATTGCACATGCAATATTGAAATGCATGGTATAGACACATCCAATAATAAACTCACAAGCCTTTTGACTCACCTTTCAAACTAATACTCATAGTATCTTAGCAGATGTTCTAGCCCACTTCTCAGTGACAAAAAGACATCAAGCGCCTAATGGGTTCACCAAAGTACAAAAAGTACAGCTGCTTTCTGATTGCTGAGTAAAAATTACCTGTTAAAATAGTTCATTAAAAAATATCAAAGGCTGTTATCCGGCCATTGGATAATCCATGATCCAGCTATGGAGGATTATTCATTTTGATTCCTTTAAGTTTAGGATCTTTGATTTTACTACTACTATTTTATCAATTATGTTAAATAAAGCTTGTGCTGACACAGTCCTCAGAAACATATTATTTAGGTTTTCTGTGGGAGTAAAAACATCCGCCATGACAGCTAGAAATTAATAACATATTAAAACACTTCTATGATTTGCATTGTCAAGAGATTTCATTTTAGTGACACTTGCCATGAGTTTAATCCACACAGCTGTTTTCCCTTATAATCATTAGTTTTACTATGTCTGTGCAGCAGACAGATTCCTTTATTTGTTGTACAAATAGAAAGAGGCTTGAAATCAATTTTCTGGATCTGGGCCTGAGGTTACTTTTTGTTTTGTTTTTTTATCCACACTGTTTATTTTACTAATTGTTTTTGCATATGTGTTATTAGGCAGAGTTTTTGAAGAGCAGAGACCAGATGGAAAGTTAGGTTCAGAAAAGAAATATTTCAACTGTATAAAACATTACAACTGTTTTAAAAGCTACTTTAATTGTCACTCATTTGAAGGATTGTAATGAAACTGATCTTTTGGGAGATTTTTGCCTGGTGCCACTTACCTTCAAAGCTAGCTAGTCTCAAAAGTAAGAAAACGAATGCAAGTCTTTCCAGAAAAGATGTTTTCTGAGACCTCAGTTGAATTCTGAAAATTTTATGTGATAATGTCACTGTCTGCCATATTCCTATGTAGTCAGTTCACTCAAAATATATCTTTGACAGAATTTCACATAACTTCACAGTTCTAATTGTTCCTATTCTCATTGGTAAAACAGTTATTTTGTGGACCTAGAGAAAGAAATGGAGAAAGGAGCACAGTTGCTATTCCTAGCTCTTTCACAGAATCACTGATATTTCACACAGCTATTTTTATATCTTAGATAAGAGACGATTGTATGAAACAGACGTTGTTCCATGTATGTGCCATCTTTATCATCTGTTTGATGAGGAACATTTTGAGTTTACATTTGATAGCTATTTAAAAAAAAAAAAAAAATCGGGATTTTGTGAGTTTTGAGATTTTCTAACAAAAGCCACAAAACAAAAGCAAAATATTAGCACTTCTCCTAGTACTAGGAGACTAGTAGGAGAAAAATGGCTAGTTTTCTGACAGGAGCTGTAGAGCAGATATGCATTCAAACCCAGCCAGTTTCTGGCTTGCTCTGCTCTTATTTGGTCTGCGCTGTTTATCTGATAAGGGGAGAGGGGGAGGACTTGAATGGCAAATTGGGTTTTTTTGGTTAGTTGCCTTTGTTTAACATTGAAAAATAGAAAACTACATTACAATTCTAAAGAAATATTTAAAGCAAGACCACTGCACGATCACAATACCTTTATTCCTGACCCATAACATAGACGCTGTCACTTTACTGAAAACATTTGGACATTACCACCAACAGTGATAGTGAAATGGTCTGTTTTTCTGACAAGTCAATGAAACAAAAGTTCCTAAGCTGCCACTTTACTTTCAGAATTTAAGCTTGCAGTCATTTTTTCCTCAAATATGAAGACAACCAGAAAACCCTTAATGTGGAAATTCATGACATAAAAAATAAACAGAAGGAGATGAAAACTGTGTACCAATACTGGTTAACACCGTTATATCATACTAAATAGAGACATGCACGACTTCCTCCTAGTGGTAATTTTTGGGGGGATTATGAGGAGTTAGTAGATGGGACCTAATGTTAGATTTTACCCATGCAGACCTGTAGACCAAATTAAAACTGAAATTCTAGTTGGTATTAAAGCTGAATACAGGACAAAAAATACTTCAGGATACCAAGATGCATTCCAAGTCTACAACTTGATATTACCTTATTGCAAAAGTCAGATTCCCTTGGCTCACCACAGCCCTGGTAACAGGTGGTCTATGAAGATGTTGCTACTCATTGCACAAAATGCACTGCATACACTAAAGTCCTCTTGCAGTGCCTACATTCTGATCACACTTCTGAATTTATTTAATTTTCAGTTAAGGCCTGATTGCTTAACATTTCAAAAAGAGGTCTAAATTCTGGCATTAATCCCTGCACACATGACCACTGTGCCTCTGAAGTCAAAATATCTAGGGAGAAAACAGCCCAAGAAGACCATCAAAATCCCTGGGATCCCAGCTTGCATTTATTCAGTCAGTGTCTTCTACAGCTTGTCAGTGTATAACGTTTGGGATTCGTGATTGCTGTATACTTCTTTCTTAATCTCATGTACTTTCTTATATGTATTCTAGGAAAAAAGAATGAGTATCACTCAGATGTTAGCAATGTTTTTACACATTAATAATGCGTATAAAGAAACAATTTAACAAAATACATTTAATGAAGTTATTTTATCTAATAAACTAGTAAAGAATTAACATAAAAGTTGTATGAATTGCAGTTTCAGGAACAAAAAAACAGTGATTCATATTTCATTTTTAACTATAACTATGGAATTCAGATTTTAGCAGATATTTGATAAGCAATAATTACCTAAAATTAAAAATCAAAAATTACTAAAAATTAATATGTTAAAGGTAAGTACCTAATAAATTTTTTTCAGTCAATCTCTGATGGACATAAGTATGCTAAGGTCTTAATTACTGAGTTATAAATTCATTTGTGCACAACTTAGGAAAAGAAGTTAAAAATGTAAAATTATATATTGTAATATTACACAAAAGTTTTGTATCTAAAAAAGAAATTTTACTTGCGGAAAGAAGCAACTAGTGTTGCACATAGGTAAAACCTTATAAAATGAAGGCCTTGTTGCCTTTGTAAAATCATGGCTCAGGCCTGTTACTTCGGCTAAGTAGGAAAGGACTGCGGGAAAGAGACACAGCTGAATTAGGGGTAGAAAAACATGCTGTGTGACCATCCTGTGTTCACATCATGGTGTGTGGTGGTTGCTTGAATTATGTTTGTTATGCTTTAAAACTATGTAAACTGATAAGCAGCTAACTGCTTAAAAAGGCCGGGTTACTGAAATAAAGGGCTCTCCTTTGCACCTGCCTGGGGAATCTGCGTCGCTCATTATCACAACAAAACAGCTCAGTAATTTTTTTTGGTTTTTAAATTTTGAAGTAATACAATGGGGGTTTTTTGTACAGGTATTTTAAGTAACATTATTGTAACAAATGGTTTAGGATCCATTCATTTTGTCATTGGAAACAAAATTTCTTGATGGTTTTAAAAGGATTTAACTCACAGTGTTTGCTAGGTCAATGGACATATCTGCAAGGGGTGAAGTATGGGAGAAATAAGGACTTCAATTTTGTTTCTCAGCAATGTAAAACTTGATGAGTGCAATTCTGCCATTATTTCCCAACAGTTTTGCCACATTCTTGATCAAATTCATGCTAGGCTGTGCCACAGAGCCTGAAAGACTCCATGTATATATCACGAAGCCTGCTGAACACTTGACATTCTGAGACATCACATACAGGTGCAGTATTTTCCTACAAAAAAATGCAAGTCTTGAAAGTACGGGTGATTAAAGTAAGTCTCACATAGATAAATACTTTTAAAATACCAAAGTATTGCATTAGACAAATCAGAAATCCTAGATAAATAAATATTATACATTAGTTCTTGGTTGGTGATGTGGTCTGATGGTGATGTTCATTGTGGGCCTCTCACTAGATATCTCAGCTAACACTGCATATCTAAGAAACAGCATGATATCAGTATATATATGTTTTTGGGATTCACTCATGTAGAACCTTCCAAGCAGAGTACTTACTACCTGTGGTTTACTAGTCTGTCCCAGCATAGTCATTACTTTCTACTCTTAACTTTTATTTGGCATTTACTTTCAGAGAAAATTGCTCTACATCAACAGAGTAGCTATTGAGTATATATAACATCATATCATATAATATATCATATCATATAACATATCATACATCATATTATATCATAAAATCATAAATCATACCATCTCCTCATCATATCATATAATATGATATCATATAATATCAATCATCTCACCTTTTCTCATTCTTTAAATAATACCTTACCTAAAGAAAATAGTGGCATGAAACTGTATACACCAAAAAACATCATTACCTAACCTCTGTGTAACCCCTGAGCTTACATATCAAACTCAGGTGTCCACCAAATCTCACAATGCAATTCATGATTGCCACCTCTTTTACCTGAGGAGGTGCCTAGAGGAAGTTACTAGAACTAGAATATACAAACGTTTAATGTTGTATCAACAGCTGGATGCTTGAATTAGTGTCTCTTTCCCATTTAAATTAAATTTTTTGTTTACATCTCCATTATTTCTCCCTACGTCATCTTTTTCTATATTCAATAACTATGTAACACTCCAGATAAACAAAACTTTTGTAGATTGATTTGACACATAATAATTTATAAGGAAAAC
>VZRF01000553.1:17411-30871 GCA_013396875.1 Vireo altiloquus
GGAAAAAATCTTTTGTGATGAGAACGGTGAAACATTGGACCAGGTTGCTCAAAGGAGTGGCAGATGTTCTGTCCCTGCAAACACTCAAGGTCAGGTTGGTCAGAGCTATGAGCAACCTGATCTAGTTGAATACATTCTTGCTCATTTCAGGGCTGTTGCATTAGCTGGCCTTTAAAGGTCCCTTTTGACCAAAAACAGATTCTCTGATTCTTTACCACAACAACAACAATTAAACTATGCAATATGTAAGTACTTATGTAATTATTATACTAACAGTGAAAGGAGACAGGGGAGGGAATAACAGGTAGCTTATCACTATGTAACATTCAGCTTATTCTACTGACTGTAATTATTGACAGCCATTGGCATTGCAATAGTGAGTTCACAATGGAAACTATTTCCACCCATCCAGAGATGATGTTAAAAGTTAAAGATCTTATCTATTTGATGAAATTAAGGCTTGGTTACAAATATGTCTAAACACACCATTTTGCCTCATCTCTTTTCAAAACCTGCTACTGAAAAGATTTTTCAGGGAAATTCTGGGTGGTTTGCTCATAGAGGACAACAGCTCCTGCAAGAGTGCAGAACCAGCACCAGGTGCTGCTATACCTTCAGCTACATACATTTTCTCATCTTCCCTCATCAGAGAAGCTGCAGTGAATAGTAAATATGGGAACAGCCATCTTCACAAGACTGCTTCTGAGGTCAAAAATAACCAGGATGTTGTAATGAAAATCCATACATTATCCAAGTAAAAGTCTGTGAAGCAGAGGAAGGATGACATACATTTCTCTCATCTCCTATCTGAACCTATTTGCTTGCTGAAGTAACTATTAAATATCTACTCTGGTGTACTGGGTTTGCACAGCCTGGTTTTGGTAGCAGGGCCCCTACAGGATAGCTTCTGAGAGAAACTGACAGAAACATCCTCCATGCTCAGGAGAGGCAATCCCTGGTGGCTCCAAACATAGGCATACCACAACCAAGGTATGGTACCAATTAGAAATTGTAGTAATGCTTCTGTGATACCAGATTTAAGAACAAAGAAAAAAATAGTTATTGCAGTTTTAACTGCAGCCAGAGGAAGAGTTGAGTGAAAACATGAGAGGAACAACTCTGCAGGCACCAAGGGCAGTGGAGAAGGAGGGCCAGGAGGTGCTCCAGGCACCAGAGCTGAGATTCCCCTACAGCCTGTGGTGCAGACCTTGGTGAGGCAGCTGTGCCCCTGCAGCCCATGCAGGACCACATGGATGCAGAGATCCACCTGAAGCCCATGAAGACACCCCACGCCAGAGCAGATGGACCCTGTGGGAGGTCTGTGGAGAGGGAATCCTTGCTCCCAGACTGGTGGGTCCTTGAAGGACTGCACCCCACAGAAGAGTAACCCACACCACAGCAGTTTGAGGGGGACTGTTGCCCATGGGATGGACTCATGTTGGAGAAATTTGCAGGGAACTGTCTCCTGTGGGAGGGAATGGTGGAGAAGCAGCAGGACTCCTCTCCCTGAGCAGTGGCATTAACAACATGTGATGAATTGACCAAAACCCCCATTCCCTGTATCCCTGCACTGTTTGTGTGAGAGCTGGGAAGAAGAGAGGGGTGGGGGGAAGGTGTTTTAATAAATTCAATTCATATCTCTAATTTCAAACCTGTTTTTCCTATAATGGTATTTGATGAGCGATCCCTCCTGGTCCTTATCTCAACACATGACCCTTCATTATATTTTCTCTCCCTTGTCTGGCTGTGGAGGGAAGGAACAGAGCCGCTTTGGTGGGTGTCTGGCTTTTGGCCAGGGTCAACCCACTACATATGGAAAGAGTCCCTCACAATTGTGGTGAGACACATAATTAATACACTGGGGAAACTGATATACCTTTCTTTGTGGAAGCAGAATTCTACACAGAAGTTTTCTAAAATTAATATTTCTTCCTCTGAAGGAAAATGATTTATATACACTTTTTCTGATAATAAAGATTATACCTTTGCCAGTAAATTTAAACCATAAAAAAAAATCTATTTTGGGTGAACTGCTCCTAGCACATGTGCATGACATTCTTCTTGTCAGAACACAAGCAAGACATCTGGCAAAAATCACCATTCAGTATGTTTCTCTTATTTCCATTACTGGCTTTTCTCTCTCTGGGGAGAAGGTCAGCTGCTCAGTTAGCCTGTCACACCTGGGTTTGCACAGAATCTGGACAGCCACTGCAGAATATTCTGTGTAAATGAGATACGGGTTTCTAAATAGGCCTCTTCCCTGGTGCCTTAATACTCTAAATAGATATGGACTTTAATGTGCAGCATAAAAGAAAACTCAGTCTTAGTTAGTCTTTAGAGGCTGCTAACTAATGTCTTTCTTCTATGAACTATACAAAAGAGATTTGGGAGACTTTGTTTTTCTACATATTTTTAAATGACAAATGTATGGAAGCAAAACACCAATGACATTTGAGTCTCTACTTACAGAAAAAAAAAAGTAAATCTGTTCAAAAAATTAAATTTAAAGAATGTTGAAAAATGAAACCTTAAAAGTTAGCCACGGGAGACTCCATCAACCACCAGAATTATCAAGATTATTCATTCTTTTAAGCCTACACAAGTTTAGTAATGAGCTTTCTATTTTTAGTCCTTCAAAGAAATGCAAAGTTTTAAGCCACCAATAATAACTTGCAAGGTTTGTTGGATTGGGTTTTTTTTTGTTTTTTTGTTGTTGTTGTTGTTTGGCTTTGTTTTGTTTTTAATTTGTCGTATTTCTGTTAAAAACCCCCCAAAAATAAATGAATTTATGTAAAATCAGATTACGCTTCAGAAAACAAAGAAATGTATTCACATTTGATCAGAAATGAAAGTTCTGGAAAGAAAAGTGTTCCAGTTACAGTATTTAGTCTCCATGCATATAATATATAAATAGGTAATTTCAAAATATATTATGACATACATATTGTCTAAATACATGCACACACTTCTTTTATGTAAACATAAGGGGTAGAGGAATATGTAAATCCTCTCCCAGACAATATAGCTACTACCTGGAAGGCCAGAGCAGTTGAGAAAATGTTAAGTAACTAGCCTCTGAATGATTCTTATTCTAGGCTTTCAAGGATCTCTCTAAAACTGTTAATCTTATTCATGTGTACAAGTTATGAACAATTCATAGATTTTTAATTTTAAAAAATGTAATTATACCTTACTTAGAATTTTAATGCATACATTCTAATGATAAAGAAGACCACTACTGTCATCTAACCTCGACTCTGATTGCTATATAGTCCTCTAACTATAGATTCTGTATAAACAAATTTTTGTGTGGAATACAAAACAGTTCAGGATGTTCCTCTTACTTTGAAACAGCAAATCCAGAGAATGGAATTGATGGATTTATTTTTTTTAATAAGCTTTAAATCCGTAATTATCATGTCAGTTTGTGTTTGCCGTATCTGTCTGCCAGCAAGAGACAGTGACCACTTACAGTGATTACAAAGTACACCAAATGTAGTATATATGTCACTTCTCCACAAGAGCTTGTTGGCAGCTTTGATCGACTTCTTTTTGATTACACCACAATCACCTCATTCCACTTTAGCTACTCTCACTCTCGCTCTCTCTCCAGGGGTTCAGATGTCATTGCTGTATACCTTAGCAGATGAATCAGTTTTCCTTTTGTTAAATCCTCTTCCTGGGAAGATGAATCTACTCATTGATTTTGACCAAAGACTGGGTTTTAAAAAGGGTAGAAGAGACTTCTGACCTTTCAAATGATCAGATTAAGGTGGCTATTTTCACATTATTAAGTAATCAGGGAAGAAATACATTAAGCAAGAGTTTAGTTCACAGGCTGCTTTGCTGGCTTCTAAAAACTGTTGTGCACTGACAGCTAACCTAGATTCCATTTCTTCCTTTTCCTCTGAACCACAAGGGAAGCTAAAATGCATTTTCACATTGCATTTTGCCTAAAGGCTCTCAGTAAAATTTAATTTTCGTACTGCATTGATTTTTCCATTATAAGTTGTAACAGTCTAATGATATCTCATAAGAATTTTTACTGTTGAGAAAAAGGGATGTGAATGATTTAGCAATAGTTACTTCAAGTGCTAGAGGACTTATTCTGAAGAACCTTCAATCTCTCTATTTGATAGGTAGATTTCGAAAAATCTATGCCATCTCACCGTCCATTGGACAGCCTGAACTTAGTTTCTTAAATAGTTTCTCAAAGACAATAGGTAATCCAGTTTCATCAACATTTCTGAAAACCAAACTAAAGCTTTCTAAGTTTGGAGTTGAAAACAGTGCTTAAAAATTAACAGGCAACAAGGAAAGAATGCAATTGAGAGACCTAAAAAAGCACAACCAATTCTGTCTTGAAGGCTACATTACACTCACTGAAGACTGACATCCTTATTATCCCGAATACTTCAAGTTTGTCATATTTTTTTCGTTATGCTGGACAGAGAATATCATACATCAAAAAAAAATATGACAAGTTTCCTGGAAAAAGAAAACTCACAGGCTGACTCTTTCATTCAAAACAATTGTATCATAACCAAAGCTGAAGAAAGTATATCTGAAAACAGCTGGTGTGACAGACTATTGCACATAAACCGAGTGCCAGAGCAAGTAAAGCAGAGGTTTGCAAGTCCCTGTGTTCCACAGCTACAGGAGATTTTCTTACTTATTTCACTTTGTCATGCATTGGATAGAGATGGGAAAAATGTGCAAATGTACAATATATTACTAAATTAAATAGAGTAAAGCCTGCTGTCTGCTTTTGTTAGTAGGCAATAATCGAAAAGGTATCTTCCTCCATATTTTCTAAAGATTTGCAGAAAGCTGGAAGAGAGGCCAGTTTCTTGTTTTCTGTGGTGTTCGTTCAGAGGAAATGTTCATAAAAATAACAAAATCGGCCTTATTACAGGTGCTGGAAGCAAATTAAGAACATTTCACATGTAATCAAGTCATCCCGGTTCTTCAGGGGCATATTTCCTTTTTTGAAGCCTGGAAAATGAATTGAGCTGAAGAACACACCTCACAGAAAAACATGCCTGAAGTAGACACAGACAATTTACATAAAGGACCTACACAACTTTTCAGACTCGGTCAGTTGCAGGACCTTTTTTCGTTTTGTCGTCATTTTAGCTGTATGCTTACTTTATTTGGAAAAGGTGGTGTGTTTGTGTTTTTCTAATTTTTTTCATTATAAAGCAAGTATTTCCATAACATAATCACAATTTTCTGAGAAAATACATTTTTTTGTGCTAAATGCTTGTCCAGCACATTAGACATCCAGATGAAAAATTCTGTTAAGCGCACTAAACCACTAACTTGTCTAAAAAAAATAAACTTCTGTAGTGCCTGGGACTACCCACTTTTATTTGTCATAAAAACAAATGAATATAAATACCAGAAAAGTAGTTTCATACTTTAGCATTTTAAACTTGTCCTTTTATACAAAAAAATGTCCTTTTATAACTACAGGATTTCAAACACAAGCAGTTTTCATGAAGTCATGCAATGAATGAAATATTGTAATTAGACAAAATCTGTTCACTATGCTATGTTAAGAATGTGCTTTATAGATTTTTTTATACTTCATTGGACTGACAAGTCCTGTTTGGAAGAGAGCTAGACATGACCATGACTCTATAATAGAAATGATGCACCAAGATTAGGTTTTTTATGTCTCAAATACTATGGAAATATGTGTGATACAATAATTTAGATGACAGATTTTGCATGCCTCCATGGTCTGTGGTTTTTCTTTTTTGCCAGCTATCTCTGCTTTACAGTAAAATTGTACATCAATACACCTACTCCATTGGAGAAGCTGATGCTGACATTCCAGACTCTTATTTTTAAAACTGCCAAAGCTTTAGCCTCTCTCTCTAAATAATGGACATGCCATTACATTAAAGGGAGAAATTCACCCCTTCTTGGCTGATACCACTTCAAAGTGTAAAAGAAATTCTGCATATTTTAAATTAAACACAATACTTTAATTTTAGCCCACATTTAATAATTTTCTTCTTCTGCCTCTGCTGGGGTTTAGAGTCATTCTGTTGTTGATGCAAAACAGGCATCATACTAACAACAGATATCTTGAGAGAGTGGGGAGAGTCTCACTTCTCCCTCCCATTTGAATCTAGCTTCTAGGAGAAAAACAAATCAGCACATTAGTTCCTAACACAAGGGAAGAATCCCTGTCAACACAGTCTCACTACAGCAACAGCACTAAACACCAGCAGCTGCAACAAAACACTCCTACCTCCTCAACTGTCCCATTAATACCCAGAAAGTTATTCCTTCTCAAATGAGAGATTATCTCGCACAGCTCAGGACACCCACACTGTCTGAAACCAAAGGCCAGACTGGGACAGTCAGAGTCATACCCCTCAATACTCAGTATTTCCTATTCTCTCCAAACTTATCAACAAATATAGACTTGGGGGTCTTGGAACTTTGCCACAGTGCTGGAAATGAGGAACATCTGAGGAAGGAATGTCTGAGATCTGAGGCTGTTTAAACATAGACATCTCGCTGGATATTACATGGCAGGTTATGATTCCTAAACTTGGGAAGTGAATCACTTTTTGCCAACACAGCACAAAAATGTGATTATTGAAGAATACTTCCCTAGAAAATATGTAATGTTTCTGGGGTGCAAAAGGTAGTGACATGCTACTCTTATTTCCAAAATAACAAGCAAGTGAGAAGGGGGATAAGGGGTGAAGAGAGGTGTGGGCAAAGAAGCAGAGACTAGCAACAAGATAATTCAATTTCTCCTGAATAAAGAGAAAATTTACTGAGAGATTAAACTTAAATAAAATAAATAAAATAAACACGATGAACTACCCTTAGGAGCCAAACATGCAACACAGATCTGCCTTACATAGCAAAATATGCCAGTAACTAGAAACAGTGTTTAGGTTAACATTATACAATGCATTTCTTTCTTTTCACATGGTGATCTGCTGCAGCTGAGGAATCAATAGAAATCTTTTCTTGTGAATATCTATTGTGATGCTGAAGAATTTCAAATATTAAGACAAGACCAGTCTAATTTATAGGTTAAGACATGGAGGGATATATAGTGCTGTTACATATTTTATTAGCATAATATTACATATATATTGATGGTATTGATAGGATAATAATACTTTATATATTATCGTTTTATAGCAGTTATATTAAAGTATATAAATATAGGAAAAAAAATTCTTATAAAAGGAAGTTAATCTATCAGATAAAACACACATCTGAAAGCTACAGATTCCTATGTGTAGGAATATTAATTAAAAAATAAATGATAGGACTTCAACTTAAAGTCATCCACCTTTTATGCATACCATACCACTTCTTTTTGACTTAGTCAAATATTCAATTATACTTATTCAGGTTCTCAAACATTACCACAAGGATGCTGACAAATAAATTATAGGTCAACAATTTAGTAAATGTGTCAGAATAAAACATGGAAAAGTTAAAATGTGTTTCTACATAAATTGGTCTCCCTTGAATTATAGTTAACAAAAAATTATAATTACATCTTTAACTAATTACAGGTATGATAAAATTAATATTTCAAAATCAAGAAATCAAGATTGTGTTGACTGCATAAATCATTCAAAAATCAGAAACAGAATTCTGCTATCTTCATAGAGATGAGTCAAGTCTAGTTACTTAAGATGTTCTGAAATGTCTTTCAGACTACAAAAAACTCCTTTATTGACATATGGAAGTGCTGAATACAGAAATATCTAGTGGGGTTTTACTAGGGTCATCTCTGCTAAGACTTCTGCTGGCTTTTAATTTTTACAAACGACCTAGATTGGTAAATTTGCTGATAATATGGAATTTGGAGGAAAATTGCATCCTTAGCAAGTAGTAAGACAAGTTTAAATGAATTCTGATTTTCTCTGTAGCTCAGTTGAGAAGCAGAAACTGAAATTTAATGTTGACAAATGTAAAGCAATAAAAGCTGAATATGAAAAAAATAAAGTTGGACATTTTATGAAGAGATTTATATCAAAACAAGAAATCTGTCCCCTCCCTCCAAAAAAAAGAAAAAAAAAAGATACATGGTGAATATTCTTTATATTCATTTGTGTATATCAAAGCAAGATAAGGAAGCTATTTAAAATCCTTTCGAATTTCAGGTTGCTAATGTGTCATATTGCACATTCATCTGGCAAGCTCTTGGAATATTCTGTGAACTTTTCATCATAACATTAAAAATAATGCATTTTTCACACTTAATCGTTAGAGATAAAAGTAAAATTAGTCTAATTTTATAGGTGAGAGTTTGAAATAAATTTGAAAAATAAACACATTAAAATCCCTTAAGGTTTGTAAAAAGATAAGGAAGTCATTTAGCACATCATAATGATTAATCAAACAGACTAACTTCAGAAATAGTACTGGAGAGTAGAGGGAAGTATGAATAAGATTTTAATCATAGAAGCACTGAATGATTTGGGTTGGAAACGATCTTAAAATTCCAACCCACCTGCCCTGGGCAGGAACACCTGCACTAGTAAAGGTTACCCAGAGCCCCCTCCAACCTGGCCTTGAACATTTCCAGGGAAGGGGCATCCACAGCTTCTCTGGTTTATCTATTGCAATTCCTCATCACCCTCAGAGGGTGATTAGATATGATCCCCATATCTAATCTGAACTAACCTCTTTCAGCTTGAAGCCATTGTCCCTTGTACTACCATGACTGCTCCCTTGTGAAAAGTCCCTCTCCAGGTTTCCTGAAGGCCATCTGGATACTGGAAGGTTGCAATAATGTCTTCCTGGAGATTTCTCCAGTGTGAACAACCTGAACTATCTCAGCCTGTTTTCATAGAAGAGATGTCCACTTTAAAAGAGCATAACAAGTGGACGTCTGTAAGACAAAAATCATATTCCTAAATAATTTCTTCTTTTGCCAAGAGGGGGATGGGAAAATCTCATATACAGACTAAGTTCTTGTTTTTTACCTTTCTTATCAAAGAATAAACTTTGTATGGAGATTACATGATCTATTGCTTTGTTTTCAGTATGTTCTGGCTCATTCATTTTAGGCTGGAACAGCTAAAGAATGGAACAAATGGTGATATTAGATATTAATCATCATCATCATCAAGAACTATGTTTCTGTTGCCTATTAAAAATCTCCAGAATTTCAGGCACTGGATTACACCCTCAACCCTGCATCTGGGTTTGCTTACCACATCATTACCGTATCTCTAGCTTAGACAGCTTAAACTACCTGTCCACTGTTTTGGAAGCATATGTTCTGGGATTTAAAGAAATACTATACTCCAAACAGAAGTCACATACAAGAGATCTGGAGTTCTCGATTTACAACGTTTTTATGTCTTTTCTCTTCTGCCCCAAGCCCGTTGTCAAACAGTTTACAGAATCCTGTGGCTGTGTCAGGACCCCAGATCATACGTACCAGATAAAAGACACATAAATAATGCAGATGAGAAAAATACTTGCATAGTAAAATATGCATTTCTCTCTTCCTTTGTAAGACATCAGCAAGAAACAAATATGATTATGTCACCATATGCAGATGAGGTCAGTGGTATCCCACATGGGTATGTATGTGCACAACTGCTCTTACACACACACACACAGAGGAAGGTTGCTGTGTTAAATTAACTTCTCTTTGCATCTCATTCTTTTGAACCACTCTTCTTTGGAAGAAACTGCCAGCAGGAACTTAATTTCAACTTTCCTCTTCCCATTTAATTTGTGGCATTTTAGAATCAAGATAAATGTAAAGAATTAATTATTATGAAATGTGTCCTGCTAAGAGAAAACCACTGAACACTTGAGACCACTGGCTCTAATCCTCATCAGTCTTCCATTCTATTCTGGGTCCACTCACATTTGCATTGTAATAGCTTCTTAAGAAATGTTTACCCCTAACACAACAAGCTGCTGAATATTTTCAGTGAACATAATTTTGTACTCTACATTAGCAAGACAGAAAGAAAGACATTTCCTGACAGTTCAAATATGTTTGCTTGCTTTTTTATTTTACCCGCTTTCATTCTGCTAGAAAACAAGTTCTTGATATTTTTTCTAAATGTCTACATACATATGAACAAAGTGAAAAATAATTCATACGCACTCTGAAAAAAGCCATGACCACCATATGTAACAAGAGTACATTTATTTCTTCATTCCAGAAAACCAACATATTCTACCTGAAGATAACAAAGCATTCAGTTTTTTATATATGACAGGATTATCTTGGATGAAAGCAGAAACATATAATCACGAACTCTAAATTTGTAACTCTTTTATTCTCAGCACTTCCACCAGGAATCAATACAGTAGTTCAGGGTCATTAAGTCAAAAGTGAAGTCAGATGTCATCTTCAATTGAAGATAAGTCGTTTAAGATAATTGTCTTTTGCCTCCTATTTTAGCAGTTAAGCCCCACTTTTGAATACCAAACACTCTTAAAACAAACCAAACAATAAAAAAACCCTGAAATACAAAACACTTGCAACGTTTTTCAGTTGAATTTTTGTTACTTCTATCCCACCACCAAAAAATCTCTTACAAGCCAATTTGCACTGATTTCTATCAGTAATACTACACACTGCATTACTTTACCTTTTCTATTTGTACAGAAAGCATAAGCATCTTTAAATATATGTAATCCATAAAGGAGACTTGCATACAAAATCCTGCTGCTGCACACATTATGTGAGAGACATGCATGCCATTTAAAACTGTTTACTTGTAGGAGAACATAACACAAGATTCCTTACTTGAGACCAGAAGATTCTTTCCAGTTTGAGAATATTTTGAAATTAAAAAGTGTTTGTTATATTTTGCTTAAGTCATTTGATAGCCATTAAGTTCAGCGACTAACAGCAAAATTTAATCAGTGCTTTGCAATTTTCTGATCTTGACCTATTTAATTGATCAAGTCACTGAATGGAAGATGTCATAGCACCACAGTGCCAGGGATCCAAGGGTTTGATGTCTCCATACTGAAAGCTAAAGCTTATTTTGAAGAAAAACCTCCATGCTATCCAATCAAAAGAAATAAGCTGTTTCCTTACTTGACCGTTTGCACTTCGAAGAGGTAACTTTATTAAGATTTTACTTCTATGTTGCCACGGAAAATATAAGAAACATTATATGCACTCCTCTTTCAGGGTCTCAGCACAGCTTGGCTAAATTACTTAGATAATATTAGTTTTCATAATTTATAATTCAAACTATATGTCAACATCAACAGGAAAAAAATTTCCATTTTAATATGTTTTCCATGCTTTCCAGTTTTTATCTTTTTTTTTTTTTTTTTAACTGACCTTTGAAACACAGAATAGGACCTTCTGCTTAAGCTGTAGTCTTAATCAACATCAGAATTCCTCTATATAAATTAATTGAGTCTGGGCTCCAAAACTACTGGCTAAGGTAACCACTAACTATGAATTTTTCATAAGCCTTTAGTACTGCTACTAGCTGAGTGATCGTTGAAAGTTCAATAAACTCTTTTCTCTAAACAAGGCATTTTAACAGCACAAATAAAAATAGGTAACAACCATGCAAATTAAAAAAAACAAATATATAATGGAGCAGAACAACAACAAAAAGGAAGGTAATCACCCATTTATTCAGAAAAAACACAAGTACAGACTTTGTCTTTTAAGGAATTTTTGCCCTGGAATTAATTTGGAACCAAGGTGTCAAATAATTTTTAGGTTTCATGGTTATAAGAATTCAGGACACAAAAGTACAAAAATTTCTTGTTGGAGTCTTACTATAAAAGTGACACGTTTCTAGAATATTTGGTCTCACTTCCATCACGTTTACAATACGCTTTGATGTCCCATGGGAATGACTAGCAGCCTATAAGGAGAATCAGCATCCTAAACTGAATTGAAAACCAACTGAATTGCTCTCCAATGACACTGGCTCATGACCACGTTACAAGAATTCACTTATAAACAAAGGATAATATTTCCATTTAGGTAAGTGGCATTAAACAACACTTAATCTAATTTAACAGAAAAAAACCCCAGCATTATTTCTCACTCTCCCTAATCATCATTCCAGCACATTTCCAAGAATCTAATTATAATGCAGAATCATTGAAGATTTTTCATCAGCAGGACCTGGAGCTTGCTACTCATTTCTGCTGAGTACAAAGCCCAGGGGCTCCTTAGATCATGTTGATTTTATAGTCTCTATATTCGACAAGCAGCCAGTATGTTTTATGATATAGACCCAGGAACTGAAAAAAATGACCTGCTCCCACCTACCAAGCCAACAGAAAAAAAAAGAAAGAAAGAGAGAGACCATTCTTAAGTCAGATATTTATCACGGCAATTAAGTTTATCAGAATGAACTGTTATCCTATTCAAATATTGTTAGAGATTTCTGGTAGCGATTTTCATAATTAAGGTTACACTCTTTGTTATGCCCAAAATTAAGCAGATGGGACAGTACCTCCAGAGATGGAATCATTATCCCTGGAAAAAAGCCATGCCAATATGGCCCTTGAGGATATGGCTTAATGGTGAATATGGTGGTGATGCTAGCTGATGTTTGGACTTAATCTAGCCTAAAGATTCTAAATGTAAGATGCTGTCTGTCCCACAGTACTTCAGACCAACACAGAACTCCATGCAATATTCTAAGTTTCTGTAAGAACATGTATGTACAGTAATCTTTTGCTTAACCTGCTAAATAACAAAAAAGTTTTGTTTCTTCAGACACGTAGTCAAATAACAAAGTCTATGTTAGTAAGCCAGGTAACCGAATATGGAGTAATCTGAGATGCTGCCAGAAAATAAAGCAATCTGCAATTTACAATATAACTACAACCATACTGTCATCTACAAAATATACAAAAAAAATTAATGCTTTAATTTAAAAAATATTTTGAATGGCTATTTCTTCAGTAGATAGTAGTTTTTGTTGTTTCTGTTTACAGACTTGGCAATACATGAAACATATACTCTTGTCAAGAGGAGGAAACCACTCACTCAAATTGTGTCAACTTTGACTGACTACTTACATTTTCTAGCTGGTGATGAACTTGCATAAAAGAATCACACGAAAAAGTACTCTTGCTTTATTAACAATGCCAGCTGGCTGTCCTCTGATTAACATGGAGACCATTATCCTGTAAGATCCATATTTTCATGTACAATTGTACCTTAGGACCTGAGTAGGCTCTTCTAATTTTATATAACATCTGTGCTTCCACTGCAACTATTTAACTTAGGTAACACACTGCTATATTTAATAATAATATGGGCACTTCTAGTGCACATATGTTTTAATTTCCACTTTTTGAAATCTTTACAATCATTTCATAGTGGTGGGAGGAAGAGGATCAAACTATGTGTCAGTCTTTCCTCAGAAGCATATATGAAAATTGTATAACCTTCTACAAACAAACAAAAAAAAAAACTGCTGATCACCATGACAATGCATTAAAAA
>VZRF01000553.1:30907-42587 GCA_013396875.1 Vireo altiloquus
AAAAAAAAAAAGAGCAATTAGTACATAAAATAATGTAGAACTACTGGAATGGCTTGAATAGTTATATTTTGATATATGCATCACTAGAATAATATGGATTTCCCTTGTTTTTTTATTAGTTCTAACACTCTAAGGATGTTTGCTTTCATATACCATCATGAAAGTAGATAACATACAATTGTATCTCACTTTACAAGAGTTATTCTAAAGTTGAATTAACATTCCAACTTGATATTTTGGGGAAATTCTGTTTCACCATGAATTTACCCACAGTGTGCATTACAATAATTTCCTTTTTTATTGCAGATTTGGGAATAAGATTAGCCTGTGGCTACACGGATATATCAACCACATTAATTTGTATTTTTATAATCAATCTAGAGTTTAATATGCATTGCAAAATTTGTAAGGGCTGAAAAAAGCCTCCTGGAACTACCTTTGAAAAGAGATGAGACTCAATTTCTGGTCCCAGGGGGGAGGAAAGAAATTGTATCCATTCCTCCAGATTCCTGTCCACTGCCTTCTTTGTGAGACCTTTATTGATGGAAGGCTCAAGCTAATTCTTGTTAGAAGCAGTGTAAGTCTAGCTGTGCCATGTTCTACTTGATTGGTTATCTTTCCTTCATAAAACTGCCCTATCTGGTACTCTCTACGGCTCCTCTCTTGTTTATAGCTTGGAATACTCAGTAGTTCTTCCATGGCAAGTAAAGTGCTATTGGGATATAAGGAGAGATGTGCAGGTTAATATAAACGAATTAAAACTTCAGTTACTGTTCCAATAATGCCTGAACACGTCTGTCACACTTGGGTTTTTGTGGGTTTAGTTCTGGATTTTTTTTCCATGAAATAAAGGAATAGACACCTATATAAATTTTTAAACACCTTGTTTGCAGATTTTACAAGTTCTCATTCATATGGGGCTACACTGGATAAAAATCAAATTATGCTTTTATCTTATCTTTTTTTCTTAAAAAAAAGTTATTACACATGAATATATTTTACAAGTAACATGTTAGTTCCCTCCTAACATTTCTAAAACCACAATTTAATAGCAAAGCAAACAAGTATTATATTGTTTACTCTGTTTCTATATTTTCTCTTTGACTACTAAGCAAGAAAATAAAATCTACTTCCTCTGAAGTTTAGTGTGGTCTTGCTATCAACCATAAGGTATAACCATGATTATTATTAACATAATTATTAGTAATTTTCTTTATTATCCCGCAAGTTGTATCTGCCTTACAACTTTTATTAAATTCAGATATAAATGGCAGCCAAAGATATTGTAATATTTTTGGAAACACAGAATGAGGTTAAGTAATGAAAATCTCAATTTGACACATTTTATTTTAGTTTTGTTTTGTTTCCTCAAGTTAGTAAAGTGCAGACAAGCAGTGAAACCCCATAGATGTTACAGATGTTACAGTTTGCATAAACTGGGATACCATACTACAGGGATGAGGGCCATATATATTCATGAAATTAGATGAAACAACACAAAGTTTTTCTTGTATCTTTTTTTCTGTTCATGAAGCTGCTCTTTTTTTTGTGATTATAAGGATAACTTGTAAAAATCACTTCATCTACTGATTATGGAAAATGTTTCTAGCTCAAAAACAAGATCTATAGTCATGCCTTTATCAAAGCCTTGACAAATGGAGGTCTCTGCCTGTAACCTGTCTGTAAGAGTCGTCTCTCACGCATCCTAGTTGCAGTACCTCTTATCAAGCTGGACACTTAAATTTCTTTTTCAACAATCATTTAATGAGCATAATATCCAAGTGACTTCTGTAAATGCAGATTTATGTATCCCAAACTTTTTTCCAAAAAAAGTGGTGTCAAAAGTTAGATACAAATAGTATTATCACTGTAAGATTTATCCTATCAACTCTGCTTCTACCCCAAAATCAATAACCTTGGCCTCAAAAGAAAATATTAGTGCCAGTAATTTTTACCGGTTGCATAATGGTCAAAATGTCAATAATACAAAAACAGAAAACACACCTCACTCAGTATAATTATATTACACAAATCCCTAGGTCCATCTTTATTTTCCAAAACCAGGAAAAGGTGACCTACCAAAGTAGCAAATAAAAAAAAAGGCAGTGTGACATTACACAGTTCATCACATTAGTCTCAGAGGCACCAGCATAGTGTCAGAGCAGGAAAGCACACAAGTTGATTCTGTGCATGGACTATAATTAGCAGTGTAAGCTTTTGGACTCCATTTATTTGTATATCATTGAGAAAAGGGGAAAAAATTATAATAAAACAAGTAAATGAAACTCAACGTATAAGCTTGTTTCTGAATATGAAGACAAGGATGTCACTTCCAACACACACAGACTCATACATGCATGATAGGATTTCTAGGATGTCTCCAAAATATAATTAATCTAATTATGCTGATAGCTAAGCACAAGTGTTGATTAAGGGAGCTCTGTTAGCATCAGATATAATTAGCATAACATGAAAAAATCCTTGCCTTTGGGAAAGGCAAGGAGGAAAGGCAAAGTTCTAGATACAACATCAGAATATAGACTTGCACAATTCATAATCCTGAATGCAAATGCACATGCAATTGTGTATGTTCCTTATTTTCTGAAATACCTGTATGGAACCAGCTGCATTTGGTACAAGAGAACAGTAGCCTAGCACTGAGCAGACACCTTAGGGCATCTAAAAGGCAGAAGCCACCTACGGTTAGGCAACTAAAACTCAAATGCTGTGGTTAAACACCGTGTCATCTGACTCAACACTGCACCAGGGGCCCGAATAACATGGCTGTTATGGCTGTTGCTGAGGATTTCTTCTGTTCCTCTTATCCATTTTCTACCCTCACTTCCTTTCCTTCCTCATTATTTATCTTCAAAGAATTACTTTTTTTAAAATATACAATTAAATATAAATTGCAATTCTTTTTTTCAAAGCCTAATTTAAGTAACCAATAAATGCTTGGTTAAATAAATGTCACAATTCATGCCCTCTTTAATTTGTTTAGCACTGACAATTGATAAAATTAACAGAACATGAATATTCATGGGCTTTCTTCTCCTTCCCCATTCAGTTCTCAAGCCAACCAAGACCTGTCAGAGCAGAGGGAAAAAAGAGATGTAATCTTATAACTGCACTTCAGTGTTGCCCAAAGATATTAACACACCTACACTCATCCCAAAATTCATAAATATCCTCTTCATTGATTCTGTAGCAGAACTCTGTCAGTTATTTCTTTATCTCTTCACCTACACTATGAAACATCAGATATTTACATAACCTTGAGTGTTCTCTTTCCCATTTTTATCAGTTCTAGAAATCAAAAAGTAAGTAGGTTGAGGACATCACCCTTAAAAAAGAAGTTCATACCCCAGAAGGGTCACTATGCTTAAGATCAGTGAGGGAAAGCAGAAATCCAAATTATGAGCTAATTTAGAAATAATTAGACACTTTACCTATGTTACAGCCTTCTGCAAAGGAAGGGTAGAAAAAATGGGAAGATGAGAAAGAGTGGGAAAGGCTGTCCTCCATGCTGAGAAGAAAAAAGATGATTCTGAGCAAAAAGATATTTGAATACCTTTCAATTTATGATTTCATATAGAATATGACAATGAGAACATCCAGGGACTTCATTTCCACACCTATAGATAGCTGTGGAAACCTGAAGTTGATGAGAAAAAACAGGTGCTGCAACACAATTATTACTGTTGTGCAAAATACAAAGACCACTTTTCTCTAATAATCCTAGAATAGAAATCAAACAAACAAACAAAAACCTACAGGGGGTTTTCAAATGAAAGAGATTTTAAAATAGGACAAATCATGCATTTTGATTAGGTCAAGTGAAGCACCACAACCTGTATCAAAGCTGCTCAGGAAATTTTTTAATTCTAGATTTTTTTTTCTTAATACAGATTGCAGAGAAAAAGAACAACAATAAAACAAAACAAAAACTATTTTAAAAAAATCAAAAAATGCAAACCACACTTCTGGACCACTTTATTCACCAAATAGCCTCCAGCAGCAAACATTACTTTTTTACTACTTCTCCTCTTTTCTTGTATTTCCATTAGAATGAAAAATTGAAAACAAACTCCACAGGAAGCCCATCACACTTTGTTCTACAAATGCAAAATATATTAATTTCTCCAACCTTTTGAGTTATTTCCCTTTTTGCCCAAATAACAATCATTGTGTGCTGTTGGTCCAATTATCACTGGGAATCTTAGTTTTGCAGAGGACTGTATCACAGGTATGGGCAGCACTGTTAAGAGTATTTGGTTAGCCAGGTTCGGTGACGTACATACCTTGTGCCTGCTCTTGAAGCTTTACTGTCCACTGTACACTTTCTAGCTGATGCATTTGACAAAAGAACTTCCAACCTCACTAACTGATTGTTGCTTCAATGAATTGTCAGAGGACGCTGGGTGTATATGGAAGAAGAGAAGTCAAAACAACCCACTCTAAAGCCTACAATCTGCAAAAACAGGCAAATGAATTTGTGCATCTTTTCAAGTTGAGCTGCCCAGCATTCTTAGGAAAAAAAAAAAAAAAGAAAAAAAAGGAAGATTAAGACAAATTGTGTAAAAAAGCCATTAGTATATCTTTTATTCATAGGCAGAAAGGAAAATTTCACATAATATTTGTGCATAAAATTGAAGAAATGGCTAAATTATTCAAAGGGGAACACAGGTTATCACTATATTAATGCAACAGTTCTACTTTTTTTCTCTTTTTTTGTTAAGTACTCCAGTTGGTATGCTAATGATGTCAGTCCAAAAGTACTGATGTCAAATTTGAAATTAATGAGCTTTGCTGGGCAGAATTCTCTTTGTGAAGGAATACCAATGATTAATACAACTTTTCATTAGGAATATTTCTATGAATGGTACACACACAATTCATTACAGGTTATAAGCAATAAATTATTTGAAACTCACTTTTATGATTTATCCATACCTACAATTTTCAGAAATATATAAACATATAAAAAGCTTAGCTAAATTTTCTCTCAAGTAGAAATTCTTGGTATATTCTCAAATACGTCTACTAACAAACATAGTGTATTTCAGTAATAATGATTTAATGTTAGATCAAGCCTCTCCCAGCACATTCCTCCCACCACAGGAATTTTTCAGGTTTCAAGGTTTCATCAAAACAGATTTCAAGTCTGTCTTCTTTTGTTATGAACTCTAACATCCTAGCTATATTGAAGTTTGGGAGTTGGTTTGTACTACTAATGCATAAATATGGTAACATTTTTATGTCATGGTCAAAAAGAACAATAATTAGTAGTTGAAAAACCACACACTTCCTTCAGAAAAACCTAGCTGAAAAAAAGTATCAACTACAATTTTATACTATTATGTTTTCTGATAAACACAAAACTCTTCATGGTTTTCTATCTCTCTGAAGAAGCCTGAGAATGCCATCTGGCAAATCTCGGTTGCAGAAAGAAAGAGAAAGCAACTCACGTTAAGACATGGACAGTGCACATGAATTCTCTTTGAACCCTTTGTATTGAGAAGTGATGTTGCTTTGAGCTTTGCCTCGCACAACATCACAACACATTCCTTTTAATGTAAAAGGAAATAATTCAGAACTGGGAAAATGCACCACCCTGTAAGATTTTTTCTGATTGTTAAATTGATAGGATACATATTCTTATGTCATTTTGCCCAAATGAAGGGAAATCCACACATTTTTTTGGTTTATCTTTTTCTTACTGCCAGTAATTCTGTGGCCACCTAAGTAAGAGCTATATCATTGCTCTCCCTTATGTGTAGGAATTCTATGTTGTGCTTCATCAGAAGCTGAATACAGAGCTAGCCTTTAAGGTTAAAATGAAGTCATTCAGCATAGATTAAAAATCTGTCCTATAAATGTTCTTATTTAACTCCTGTTAGAAAACAAAAAATCCATATACTATAAATTAATATTCTATATTAGATCTAGTTACAGTGTGGAGAACTTTTTTTTTTACTAAAGACTTAAGAAAAACATGTTTGGCTAAAAGAATGAGGAGAGTGAGGGGAATACTGAACTACTTTAAATGCTGATTTACTTAGTACAGGGTCTGGTGAGATTGTATGCCTTGCACCACAAAGAAGGCTACATTTTAAGTGTGTAGGGGTGAGACAAAGAAAGAATGCGTCAAAGCTAGAGCAAACTTACTTTGCCTGACATACTCCCACATTGACTGTTAAACTGGTGCATGAGAGTCTAAAAATCACTTTACTTTCAGACTAGAGTAGATGCAATTGTTCTTATGCAGTTACTTCTGCTGCAGTACCCTTAAGAATCGCTGTTCCCAGAAGACAGACTGGTGTAAACTTCCAACCTGCTGCCACCAGAGGACCTTTATTCAGGTTGGCCACCTTAAATCAATCATCACCGTAAAGCAATGGTGCTAACACCTATGAGAAGCTCACCAGCTGGGAGGACCACTCTGGGAATGTGAGTTTGCCTTACCCACATAGTTTCTATAAAACTACAAGAGCTATATAATTCCACTTCCCACTAAGCCCGAGTCCTCCTTCATGTTTACAGACAATCACCCCGGCAGTTTCCTCTCAACCCACCTTTTCAGTGCAAACAAAAAGCATATGCGTTTAACATTTCACTGCTGGGCATTTTACACGTACTTTGCAAGTGAGCTAGGTAATCTAAAACCAAATAAAAAGCAGCATCCTGGAGAAAGAGTGATTTCCTGAATGCCATTGTGTATAGCTCTTATTTTTTAAATTCAGAAGAAAAGTAGAATGCACCATATGCACCAAAACATCACCTTACCTTTTGAGAAGCCACCCTGAAACATACTGAAGAATTCAGTTTAAGCAGCTTTTCACACTGAGATGAGACTTAAAAATGGGACTGCCTGATGTAGAAAAACATTTTTCTAAACCAAATATTTAGACAAAGCACGGTACTGGGCCTGTAATATGTATCTATCTGTAAATTAGCAAGTACAAGATCTTATGCTGCTTACAGCTGGAACAAATCCCCCACAGCATTCCCCGGAAAATCATCGGACTATCCAGAGCCTTCTTCATATTGCAAATATACACATCTAGAATTCTCTTTCTCCAAACACATCTCCAAAATCTTAATTTTACTTTTCAACACAGTATAAGTATGTAATTTGGAAAGTGTAATAGTATTTCAAAGAACTTTAAAGGCATTTAAAGGATGACTTTATTCAGCATAACTTTAAAAGATATTAGTATTTTGATCAACTTCACAGTATTGCTGGCAGAAACTTTATATAATTGATTTTATAAACCAGATTCTGCAGTATCCACTCAGTTAAAATTTTGTTCAGCTAGATCTTCAGCTTATGTACTGACAAAACCCCCCACTTTTTAGAAGTGGTTACAAAGTTGCTAATACAGAAATAGAGAATGCAAATAACACAGTGTCTTGCACAATAGTCTTCACTTAACAAAGCATATTTAACAGAATAGAAATGTAAGATAAATAGCACCATTTCTGCAACTACTGACAACAAATGAAAATAGAGAAGCAATTAAATCTTCATATTGACCACAAAAGTAGTAAATTTTCTGCAATTTTCTGTTTATTTCTAGCTTTTCTATTAGTGTTCCATACTGGATCTTACTAAAGAAGCTACTAGAATGGATAAATTGAAAATCAAACAGCATCTAACAACATTAGGAATGATTTAAAAAATCTCCCATTACGCATTCCTTTTGCCTGAATGCCTGTTTCCTTCTCTTTCTCTTTATTATTGAGAATTAATTAACACCTGCTTATTTCCTATTAGAATTTTAAATCTGTTTGCTACTAAATATTTTTCATCACAATAAAATATGTTCAAAAACTTATGGTCCAAATGCACTTCTTGTTAATACTTTGTGACCCCATTTCTATCATTATGTTATCACTGTGACATAAGATCCCTTGGTAACTTTGTCAGAGTTTGCCAGGATTACAGCTGCAAAACTGCAAGATGGCAAGTGTACAAGAAAAAGAGGTAACACAAAAGCTCTTCAAGAAACTTCCAGTACTAATGACCTTCTAATGTATGTGTGGAAAACAAAACAAAATAAAACACCACATATACAAGTATTCTCCAGCCCAAGTACTTTTGAATCTAAGATTTTTCTATGGCCTTTTCACTTTCTTTTTTATTTTCTATTTTAAAGAACACCTTGAACATCTGCTCCTAAGACAGTTTCCTTATGGCTACTAATGAAGGAAAAAAACTTCTTTCCTTGAGCGCAGATATCAAAATCCGAAACCCTAAATTATAGAACATCCACGTAAATCTCACTCTTAAATTTATATTTGCCAGTTACAAGGTCTTTAAAGTGATAGTAAATCAATAGAGCTTACTCTAATTACGTGGGATTCAGGTACCAATCTGGTTTTGCACTAAACAAGCTTGATGAAAAGTATCAGTGACCTCTTCCTGAATGCTAAAGTCACCTGTTTTCCAATTAAGCCAATAATGATACCTTAGTTTCTCCAAAAAGTTATAGTACCTTCAAATATGGAGAATTATCACCCATATATGTACAAAAGTTATCAAGGCTGTCTAAGTTCTTAAAAGAGCACAGACATACTGAGCTGATTTTAGCAACAGTGCATTATTTGGTATTTATCACAGTCCCAATTTCAAAATAGTTTGTGCTATCAAGCAGCATGTCTGTTTGCATACTGTCAGTTTCTTCAGCAAAGCCACATTTAGCAAAGAACAGAGAAGGAAACATTGTCATAATTTTTTCATCACACTTTATCACCACAAAGTTTGGTGGGATCTCAATATATTAAGTGATTAATATTGACAATGTTATTTTACTTTGTCTACTCAAAACTAATGAAGGTATCTAGGATTTTATTAGTAAGAAATCTTAAATATGCACATGTCAGAGGAATTAACCATTGATTACTGTGGACTGCTTATAAATTTCATCAGGTCATTATCTCATGCAAGAACAATTGCATGATAAAACACATTAGTGCTGACATATGCAACTTTGTTATATCAATTATATATTTTCACAGCAATAGGTATTTTTAAAGTCTTCTCTTGTTTCTTTTGAATCAGACTGACCCTATTTGACATTTTCCTATATCAACAATGCAAGAGTGTACATAAATATACAATCAAATACAATATGTATCACACTTAATTACCATGACTTGACTGAGGTCATTTCCCACAGTAGTAATTACAGCAAAAGTGGAGTATGTTTCAAGTAATTTCTCATATAGATTCTAAAGTATTGCCAGAACATATCCCAGATTAATGAAATCCCAAAGAAAAATTATGAAGACTGTGCTCCAAACTAATAAAGCCATTGAGTATGTAGAGATTCAAGCTAAACTAAAAAATGTAATTCCTGTTTGGTTAGTGGTTAGTCAAATAAACTTTTTTTTTTTTTTTTTTTTTTTAATAATAGACACATTGTTAGACACTCAACATTGCAATGCTGCGTGTTTGGGACCACCTAGCAGAAATGAAAGCTTAACCTAATAAACTTCACTGCATGCAGTCTCAAAACAGTTCATGCAAATTAGCTAGATATATTATTTTAACGCACTGTCCACAGGGAGTACAATACAGCAGTGAGCCATGTCAAATGTTACTAAGTCATTAAAAAAAAAAAGAGGGGGAAAAGCGTTTTGTTTTTAACTGAAAGTAAATTCATAGTACTAAAATACTAACAGTAGGATTCCTTACTAAGCCAGAAAATGTGTCATCCTTTAATTTAAAGTTCACAAGTTCATGGGGTATTTTTTCTGTCATAAATGTCAATTACCCAAAGATTACAATGTGCAATATGAAAGTCACCCTGATTCACTGTCTCAGAACTTGTACCCTATACTTTGTAATTCCTTCCTAGCTCCAAGATTATGAATACCTGAAAGCAACTCTGAATGTCATCCATCTGCTACTGCAGATTTAGTCTTTCCTGCCTGTGTCACATTAATTTCCTAAATAAATTTTGTCTAGTTATCTTTACTGTTGTGACATAAACTAATTTTTTTACTTCATGAAGAAACACATCTGATTTGACCCCGACAAACTTTCACTCCCAGAGACATTTATTAGTTGTGACTGATTTTGAATTACATCTGAAAGTGCAACATGAATTTCACATTTGGAAGTTTTATAAAATGTATTTGTACATTCATGTTTAATGGTTTCTAATGACACAAGTTTATTATGATTGGGTGAACAGTAAAGACATAATATGTAAGCTATTTGATAATAGTTGTATTGTTTATTTACAGTACCCACTTATTATTCTGGATTTATACTATAAAATAACCTAAATTTGCCAAGAATTTGTAAAAGACATAAGTTTAATTTATTCAAATTCAAATCCACATTGTCCCTGCAATGATACAACACATGAAGAATTTAAATCCAAGTCCATTTGGCCGGAATAGAGAAAAAATGCTGAAATGCTATTGATTCCTTCCAGTACATTCAAAACACCTGACTCAACTGTATTTCTACTGACATAACACTGAGGTTTTATTTAGATATTAGAAACATGACCAAATACTTTCGTTGACATACCTGTCATTGCTATTTCTTTTCTCTACCTAGGAAACAGTTAACCCTCAACCACTAATACTAGCTGTTTCCTTTAGCAGAAATGCAGCAAATGTCGATAACAGGTCCACTGTCCCAAGAGAAATAATGCCTGCAAAAGTTCTCCTTCCTAGATGCAGATATATTTAGTGCAGAACAACACCTAACAGCAGACACTCCATGACATACATTTATATGATCTTCATACCTTCTGTTAACTCTACAGCTCAGCCAGAAAACCTCAGTTCCACTGCTCCCGACTCCCTTTTAAATGAGTTTATCTTTTTGTTTCCCCTAGATCTTTCTCACCTATTGAAAACAGTGCCATCAGTACTTTTGAATACGCCCCATAAAAGCCCTCAGAAAGCAAGGCTGTTGTATGGAACTGTCATCCTCGTTAGGAGAAAAAATATACATACATTTAATACATGAAAAACTTGATGAAAAATTTAAGAACTTCAGAGGTATGGACTAAAAATGCTTACAACTGAATGCGGAAATACTCTTAGTGTCTGTAACTCAGGCGCATTTCATATTAAACTGAATGTCCTGTCACCTGGCATTACTTTGCAGGTCAGACCATTCTGCAGACCCCTCCTCAGGGAGCATCTCTTTGTTTAGATTTTGCCTGTATTCCACCACATACCTACACCTGAACTGAGGTATGACATAATACAATGCTTGCCACACTCAGTTTCTTTAAACAAGTATGCACCTGCAATTTTCTTTATTCATGAAAAAAACAAGCAAACCACTTAATGCACCTTCCCACTAAAAATAGTTCCAAGTTACAATAGCCAAGTTTCTCTCTGACCAGAACACTAACCTGAAAAGAGAAATGCATGCAAATACATATATATACATATATATATGTATACAGATGTGTGTGTGTGTGTGCATACATATGTGTATGGATGCTAAGAAAAGGTCTGGACAAGCCTGAGAACACAGGGACAGTAAGCAAGCACGGAGAATTTACTTACTAATGCTGTCCATTCGGACCTCTTTGGAAACCTGAAGGAGTCTCCGCTTTCCCCTCCTGCCAGTCAGGCGCCGCGTTGTGCCCCTAGTCCACACAGGCCCAGAAGGAACTGTAAAGAGAGAGAAGCACATGCCACA
>VZRF01000553.1:45157-58888 GCA_013396875.1 Vireo altiloquus
AAGGATTTTGTTGTTCGGGTATCTTTGTCTTCTGTGATTGGGAGATTTTTGATCCTTTTGGGTTGTTCCTTTGTTGGTTGGTTGGTTTTTAATTTTCACTTCATCTGCATTAGAGTAAAACTTTGTTCAGTATTCTGGCTACCTCCTATTGATTTCTGGGGTGCGAGAAACGCTTTTCCCTTTCTCCCTCCCCCCTCATCTCCCGGGATTTTTTGAATCAAGGTGATTTCTTTCCGTGATAGGCGTTTCCCAACCCTTAGATGTGCAGTTCTATCTTGCTGGTCCTCTGCTACTCCACAGATGCTGAGCCGTAACCACTTCCTCGTGCTCTGGCACCAGGTTAAGCCTGAGGAGCGGCACCGCCCGGGCCTAAGTCTTTCCAAAAGCTCAGCTCAGGCTCCCGGGAAGGCCGCGGGGTGAAGCATCCCTGCCGGGACGCGGGGCCGGGCGGGGCTCGCCGCAGGGTCACCGCACGGCCCCGGGTCAGGGGAAGCAGTCCACATGCCCCCCGAAAAGGGGCCAGAGGGGGATCTTTCCCGTCCTAGAGGGGGCAGAGGGTGCGCCGTCTGCCTGCGGATGTGATTTCATCTCCGAGGTTCATGCTGCGCACACTAGAGAGCTACCCTTAAAAGAATATAGGCGACAAAGAGCACCTGGTACTGACTATTGCCGGCTTTTCTTTAAGCTTCACTTCAACTCAATTTGACCTAGTTTGAAGCACGAAGGTTCAGAGTTTGGGGGGAGGGTGGGAAGGACAATAAAAGAAGAGAAGAAAAATATTTCCCTCCATGTTTTTCCTCCCAGTATTTTACCCTTTGGTAGATCACTTGTGAGTAGTACTTTACTTTGCAATTAAATATGGCATTGCTAGTTATTTAAAATGTGATTTTATCTATGCAGTAATACACAGCTTAATGCACTAGAAAATTAGGGATTCTAAGATCTTAACACTCCATACCAAATTGGAATTATATATCTTCCATTCTTGTGTTCCTTTCAATCTTCATTTCTTTCCTATTTTTTTCCTTTTCTTAAAGATTTTTCTGATTTACTATGTCTTATTCCTGCATTTCACCGCAAATTTCTTCCAGTAATAAAGTGGTATATATTATATTTCATGGGTAGAGGTTGCTTCATGGTAATTAACAACGAAGCCCGAATGAACCACCCATTCTTCATCCTGAGAATTACACTATGCTTTTCAAACTTTTTAAAAGGCAGAGGTGAATTCAATATTAGAAAGTGCTGCAAAGTTGGTCGTGAGAGCAACTGGAAGAAAAGCCATGGGAATGCAAAATCACATAGAAAGAAACTAGAAATAAAAATAAAATGTTCCAAATACTAATGCAGAAGTTAATGTGTATCAGAATTGAGAAAATCTCCAAGCTGCTGTGTCTGCCAGAACTTATGACCTCAACTGTCTTAAATAACTGATGTTTAAAACAAGCAGTCCTGCAGTATACCCAACTAATACAGTAGGATAGGTGATCTGTGTGTTTGCTTTTATTTAGAATTTAGTTGTGGAAGTAAATATTCTGTTTTGTACATCAACAGCACTTCTTTTGGGGCATAATCTATTTCTTTTTTGCAAGCCATGCATGAATGCTATGGCTGAGGTCGGCCATTTAAGAAAAATTATATTATAATGAAGCTTGAGCAAAAGAAAGTGCAAACTTAGAAAAAATGCAAACCTGACAGTTTAAAGACGCAAAATACTATCAAATGATACTTCCACCTTTAGGTCTCTGTGGGCGCACATGCTTTTTTTTCAACCACCTTCAATCCTCAGACCTTTCCTTTTTGTGAACAATCATCTCTTAAGAAAAGCAGTAGACGTTATGACATGTAGCGTATTTATAACTACAATGAATAGAAGGAGGCTGAACTTTCCCATCCCAAAATATGTTATAAGAGGAATAGGAAATACACAGGAAAACACATAGCAAGAAAGGCGTTTTGAAACTGCTCTTGATCATTTACTCCGAGACAGAATCTAACCTCTCCTGCAGGAAATTCAGAAGCTGACTCAGCAATTTGTAACCACCTGGAAAGCAGAATGGACCATTCCTGCAAAGACCAGGTGCCTGCAAGCAGCTCTGAAAACCTGGTATCCTCACATGATTAATTTGTGTGACACAGGTTTGTTAATACAAGCTCTTCATAGCTGTTCTTTCCTTGTTTGTACTGGGCAGAGCTAAATACTTTATTCTAAGAAAGAAATAAAATATTCAATTAAGAAGTTAAACACTGTTAGTATGAACATACTTTCACAATAACCATGTTTTAAGGGAAACTGGAAAAGATGATATGTATTTTTTTCTCACTGTTCATAAGACATAATTGCCCATTGTTCAAAGTCTGTGTCTGTAGCCTACACTCATACTCCAAATGTGCATATGATGAGAGAAATTAAGAAAGAATGACGTTCATATATATGCGAATTATCTTTCTTACAAAATGTGAGAAATTTATCTTTCAGGAGTTATTCTTACCTTTGCAAGATCCCTAAAAATGTACTTGCTGACACAATCTTTCATTTTCAGGTTGCTGAAGTGAAGATTTTTTGCATAAAAAGACTAATCATGTACCCAATAACAGACACCCCATGGGTCATGATGGGAACTTTTCCTGAGAATAACTGTAGCTCAGAAAGCATGACAGAAGATATTGACGAGAAAATGAAATCTTATTTCAGGAGAGAATATTTATCTCTTAACTATGTTTGTTTATGGAACAACCACTATATCTCCAAATATATTTATTTTAAAATTATTTGGTAATTATACTTGTATCTGACAGTATTTTTGTTAAAAATGTGTAAAAAGAAAACTAAAATGTTCAACCTAAAATTTCATACTTAATTGTCTTTTTACTTTTGATCAAATGACTAAGTGGTTCTAGGTATCGCCATTGTCTAAAAAGTATTCTTTCCTGTATGACTAGTGCTGTGTTATTTCTTTATTATTCCTAACCTTTTATGTGTTAAGGATTTCTCACTGCACAAAAAGGAAAATTCATCTATTTTTAATAACATTAGGTGGAAAACTTGGTCATTTAAACTGTAGAGCCTGGGTCAGGGCATTTGGATCTGGCAGTCTCAAGCTATTGTGGTGCCTCTCTGTAAAACTCTATTTATGTTTCAATTCACAGTACTGCTGTCTATTATTATTTCAGTAGAGCAACAATCATTCACATAAGAACAACACTTCAGGGCAATTCTATGGAACATCCTTACCTCTAGCTAGGCACCTACTTAATTTTAACAAAGAAGACAAAAAATAGGGAAAACCAGCCAAATGTCTTGTTGTCAAAGCAGATTGCTAAGTGTTAGAGATCAGCCTGTGAATAAATATGAAGAATTGTGTATCCAACATCAATATATGTTTGTGTTATTATTATTCCTTTCCAAAATAGATGTTGTTAGACTTGAAAGCCCATCTGACCAGGCCACATGTGGAAGCAGTATATCGATACCAATGTTCATGTAAGCCTTGAAATATTCCAGGGATTTCAGTCTGCATTAAAACATGCATTGAAGTTTAAGCAGATTTTAGTCTATCATGGGTTTAGATTCTGGTCTGCGGTACTGAAGATAAAGCAAGATTTTGTCATTTAATTTAGTGAGGACAGGATTGGTCTCTAAATGAGTAACCTCATCTCTGTTCTTAAGCAGAGAGCCTGGGAAGAGCTTGACAAGTGTTTCATTAATCCACCTACTGATATTTTGGTTGAGTTTCTTATACAGTTGGAATACAGACTGAAGATAACTTAAGATTTATGAAATGAAAGGAGAGAAACCAATGTTGTTCTCACCTTGAAGCCTCTAATTCCTACAAGATATGTCTTGAGCATATGTTTTCTATCCTTGACCAAAAATAAGTGAACTGTTAAAAACAAAGTAAAAATACAATGATGAGAGACTAAGGAGATGCATTTTGGAAAAAAAGATGACTGATGGCAGAATTCCTTAAGGCAAATAATTATGTATCACATGATAAAAATACCATAATTCTGTTTATGGTCTTTTAATAATAACCTCCATCTCTATTATACTAAAAGGTACTTGGTTATGTCTCTGCTGAAATATGTGTCAGGTAAGTATGTTATATTTAATTTGTGGTCTCATGTAATACATGATGATGTATTATATGTTAAATCATGGCTTCATGAATGAAAAAATATCTTCCCCTTTCTTGGCTTATAATTCTGATTACTTTACCGTAGCATTTTAGGGTGTGATGGGTATTTCTAGAATTTCTCCATGAATTAGAACTAAATGTTTTATCTTCTTGGAAGCAACAGACCAAACCTATGTAACAAAAAATGTTCTGCATATATGGCTATTAAAATATTGATTAAAAAAAACTAGTTGAAGAATAAAGTCTTCAGTGAAAAAATTGTTTTAAAGAATCAAAATGTTCTTTGCCAAAAGCATTTTGTAATGTCTGGTAAAGAGGAATGCTTATTCAATTGAATTCAGTTTTTGGTGAAAAATTATTTTATTCTCTTTTTTTTCCTAAGCTCCAATTAGGTTTCAATAGCCTATTTAAATTAAGATTTATCCTCCCTCTGGTGTTTTCTATTACCTCTGGAACCTATAATTGGAGGCACAACTGTTTATTATGCTCTAGTCTCTGTTACACCTTTTCTGCTTTCATTGCAGAAATAACGTGTATATCTGCAGATCAAACACTATTCTTAAATCGTAACATACTGCAGGTAATAGCTGTACATAGTAGAGTCCTCAGTTTCCACTGAAACCCAAGACTCATAACTCACAAGATTTTCAGCAACTTTTCCATTTAACTGTAGAGAGTATAAGCTATTCATGAAAAAGATAATGTAATACGAAAAATAATGCAGAAGTTCCAATGTTCTTGGAGTCACCCCTACAGATGTGGAGTTGTAAATGTGCTGAGGTGACGAGCAGGGTTTGGCCAGCTACAATGCCTCTACTTCCCTAACATAACTGAAATATCAAAAGAAACCTAATGACATTGCCATAAGCTCATGCATAAAAACTGAACAAAATCCTCTATGTATTATTGTATGGATGTGTAGGAAACTAACTATGAGTAGGAATTATCTCACATTTCTTCTCAATATAGATCATCAATAAAATTACTGGCAAAAAAATTGACAAATACAATGCATATTTTTTAACATGACTGAGAACTGTGAGATGTAAAAGACAGGAAAAGATCAGAGGAAGAAAGAAAAAGAAAGAAAAAGAGGAGGGAAAAGCAGTGGATGTACCCACCGATTAATCAAACAGCCATTTCTTATTTATGGAAATCACCTTTCTACAAACCTGTTTTCATGATTCAGCAGTCTAGAATCTATGATTTGCAATACTTGATCTATCAGCAGTGAAGGAAAATTTTGGTGAAAGTGAAACTTTATTGTGGAGAGGATAGATGAGAGAAATTGTACAGCCTGGGTCTGAATGATCAGTATTTTCAGCAATTTTCTATGACATTAGGTAAGTGATACAGTTTCACACAGTTATATAGTGCCAGTACTGGTGCTGGCAAGCATAATGATGGTGAACCAACATTAAAGCCTATGGATGAAGAAAATTAAATCTGAAGTGTCACTGCTGTTGGGAAAATACTGCCAGAGAAAGCAATATTTTAAGATGTGATGCAGGCTTTGCATACTCAACAGAGTGCCTTCGAAGTTTTATAGGAAAAATACGATAATGATGTGCCAAAGAAAAAATATTTTTAAAACTTTTTTAAGTTTAAATTCATTAAGCATTTTAGAGATGAAAATGCCTACTTTTCTGGACAAAGTTTCACACTAAATTTCCTAATTACAATTCTCTATGTAAGTGTATTCTCAAAGAAACACTGATACTCTTCCAAGAGGTAAAATTCACAATCAGGAAATAACTCATCCCCCCCCTGCAATTTTTTTTTTTTTTTTGATTACTTGAAGTGAAATATTTCTCAAATTATAGGCTCATAAATGCTAACTTCTAAGGTAGGAAAAGTTGGAATATAAGCTTCTGTATCAAGCTCCTGTTTCAAACATGAAGCACTGGGTGCACCACAAGGAAATTGGTGTGTAGGCCATGTCTGGGTCTCACATATTTATTCGTTCTCACATATTATTGATACAGCATGTTAATTCTTCTTCATTTCATCCAAAATTACCCACACAAGATCAGACAGAGTCTATTTTCTGCCAGATATATAATAAAATAATAAATAAATCTATTGTTTTTGTTGTAAGATTTCTTGCATATTTCAAGTAACTTTGATAAACCAAGAGGTAGTATTATGTTATTGTCTTTCCATTATTTAGTACAGCATACTACCCAGAAATTCCAGTGTATTCTGCCAGATTCCAAGTGAGTCACAGATAATTTGATGTCTCTGTAACAAAAATTCTGAGTATAAAAATCTAAGTGAAATGGAAAAAGATTGGCTTTAATGGGAAATTTAAGCATTTTTCCTCTCACTTTCTCTGAAGTTCTACTTGCATTCGTGGCTAGAAAAATCTTCCCAGTGGACACTCTCTTGAACTGTCCTACCTATTTAGAATATCTCCTACAAATGTTTGTACAATGCCCAATAGAATAACTGTAAGGAGGCAGTGCAAGACACACAACCCTTATCTTGGGAAGTTTCATTAGAACCATAAATTCTCTGACAATCAGAGATATACAATTCTTTCCATGGTCTGGCAGATTACAACACTTAAATATATCTTAATATATTGCTTGAGAAAGAACCAAGTCAGTGTATGTTCCAATATTGCTATGATTGAAGAGGGTAATAGGCTCCATAGCAAAATTCTCATGCACAGGGAGACAACTAGACTACAAGTAAGCCACCAAATTCCAAGCCATTATTTTTGACTCTTGCACTTTAATGTATAATGAAGACAAAGGTGGTTTTTGTCTTTTAAGTCCCTAAATACGGTCTTGTGTAACTAGTTTCCTTAGCATTAGACAAGATGTACAATTTATAAACTCAGAATCAGGCCCGTGAGTATTTCCAGATGAGGTCACCCAATATCACAGTCTGACCTTCAGTGATCTAAGAACTAACAGAAGAAACTTTTTCTTTAGACTTCACCAAAAGACTGAAGTACAGTAAAATGTCTGCTTAAAAGAAACCAGAATCTCTTGTCTGCTTAATTACCAGCTTGTTCAATTACAAAAAATCAATAAAACCCTTCCAATTCCAGTTAACTAAAATTATTAAAATAAATTAATTTTTGAAAAGTTTACAGTGTGAAGGAAGTTTAATCTAGTTTGTAGACTTCTGGGAGCTGTGTCTTAAATATTCCTGACATAGAACTAAAGGTAGGGTGACCAAGGACCTGTTTATTTTGGTAGCTTGTGGAATAATGAATGCCTTATTGGGTTATGATCCATTATTTAGACTGCCATTAAAAACTTAAGCTCAGGCTCTTCTTACTACCTCAGTTAAGCAACAGAACACCTGGAACAGACCCAGAGAAGTTATCCCCATTCAGTATGGCCAGGACAACACTCTTTGCCCTTCTCAGGCTGGCACTGGGACTAATAGGCCCATGGCATCTGTGCATTCCAGCTCAACTAAAGTGAAAAGGAAAATATAACCTCTGATATTGTCCACATGCAGTTGCAGAGTATGTAAACATAATAATTTATCACAGCAACTCAAAGTAAGGAAATGATGATCTTTACAAAACAGAAGTTTTTTGGAGTTCACAACAGCATACAGTAAATAGTGGATTTAATATTCAGAGAAGGTGAGTTTTCAGTTTCAGCTCAAAGAGAAACTATTAGTTCCCCAAAATAATGATGAAGGGAAGTAAAATAATTACCATGGCTATATCTTGCAGATAGTTGCTTTGTAGGTAACACAAACCATATAAATCTGGGCATTTTCTTCATTTTTACAAAAGTAAGCCAGCCTAATTCAGTAATAAAGTTCATGTATTTGGGATTCATGTGTTCTGTTCTTTCAGGATATCCCATAATTTGTTTACTGATATTTCTCAGTTGTTGATTAACTAGTTAATCTGCCTCTGCATTCTTGTAGAGAAAGAGAATGAGGGAAAGTGTATGTTCTTACACTGACTTCTCAACTTTAGGTTGTTAGGTGAATCAGCTACTGGCTGAACAGTATGAAATATACAAGGTAAAATATTTGCAAAGAGTTGTTTCTCTAATAATTTCAGGAAGATTGATATCTTTGTATTCTGGGCCTTCTAAAATGCCAGTAACTTAATTCACCTTACTCATATTCACCTTTCTGTTCATTTGGCATTGAAAGGGTTTATCTTTGTATATCAATACAGCCACCATGGAATCTTGGGCTGATAATTTATTTCCCAACTTTTTGGCTCTCAAATCAGTTTGCAAAATCCCATTACATATAACTTCAATCCTCTTATTTATGCTTGAAACTGCTTCTTGAGAGCTGTCTAACCTTTATTGAGAACATCTGTCTTTGCTGTCATCTTTTGTTTCGGTTTCATGATCTCTGCTCTCACAGTGGCGAGCATGCAGGTGGACAAAAGGATGACAACATGGGAGCACTAACATGTGTTCGCTGATCTTAATTTCAAAGTGGAGTCTAAAGAAGCAGCTTTGATTCTGTGAAGCATTTAAGCACCAGAAACCTTGGTTCAATGCTTGGTGCTTAGTGGCGGGGGGTGGTTAAAAGTAGTCCATCTGGTCCTTAAAACAGAGTAATTAGCTGCTTGAAGCTTTGCGTATTAGAGACATTAAATGATATTAACAAGCTAGGTTAAACCCCTTGTCTTTTCAATAGTAAAAGTTTGTTGTTTTGGTTTGGGTTTTTTAATATATTCACAAGTCACAAGTAATAACAAATAAAGGAGTGCTTGATTCTACCCCCTAATTTTGGATGCTCATTAACCTGATACTAAGTTTACATGTTAGGAGAGTACAAGTGTACATATCTCCTCGAAACACAAGCAATAAAGAAGATTTCCAGAGAGTGACATGGGCACTAGATGATCCGACAAACAGTGCTACATAGCTGGATCTGCTCACAGTTACCTTTATAAGTACAAAAGAGTGGATGGGTGAGTGACAATCAGTGGCTGTCTTGGATGTAGTAGTGGCATTCAAGTTCCAGTTAATTAGAAAAGGGCTCCAGGATCAAACCTACATTTAGTGCAAATTTCAGCTTAATTAGGAAAGTTACATGGGACGTATCAGGGAAGGCAAAAGAGGTCAGGAAAACTGGCTACTCTAATGCTAGAATAGTCCAGCTTGGGTAGATGTATTAACAGGTAAGTTTGACTAACCAAAAATCATGGCAGAGCTCCAGTGAGAAAAAGAAGAAAAGGAGAATATTGGAAGTCGATGACTTTGGTCTCTGGAAAATTAATGGATTCAGTTTATTTGGCTCACAGAATAGTGAATGCGCCAATCTGGAAACTACTAACAAGGTGAGAGATTCAGGGGTATTTGTAGGACCTAGATTGCACTACATTTTTATCAGGGACTTGGAGGAAGTGACAACTGCCTGGGAAAAGCCTGGACCAGCATAATCTTCCCCACAGCCAAGCCTGCTCTGGGCAGGTGCCTCAGCAGGTCCCTACCACACTGAGTTATCCCTCACTTTAACAAAAAATTTTGTGTATAACAGAAGAAAAGGAGGAAAGCAGGAACACAGAAACTGTCCTGGTTCCAGTCAGGACAGGGTTAATTTTTGCAGTACCCAGGAATGGGCATGACTAGGACATGGATGTTTGCTATTCCACCTCACATGATTTCTGGGGGCAGCGGCAAGGGAGTCTCTCTCAGGGAGAAGGGCTCCTTATGGCAGAGTAAGTGTGGCTGAGGGAATGATGGGGCGCAGGAAGAGCTTGGGTGGTGCTGGTTCCGAGCCAGAGGAAGAGGCTGGGAATTGTCTGTTGTCAGGGGTTTCCACAGTGAAGATTAAAATTTCTTTTCTTGTACTCTCTGTCATTATTATTGCTGCTGTTGCTGTTACTGTTTGATTTTTTATCTCATTGCTGTTTCCAGTAAATTGTTCTTTTCTCAACCCGTGATCTTGCCTTTTGTGTCTCCAGTTCTTCTCTCCATCCCGCTGCAGGGAGAGGCAGTGTGGTTTGGAGAGTCTTAGTGGAAGGACTTAATTAGAAAGAACCATTCTTAAACCACAACAGAAACACATTTACTTTTTTATTTAAGTCTGATAATAAAATGCACAACAAGCCAGAGGAATTACAAATTCAAACAGGCCTATGAATTTATATTTAAGTTTTCACCAGAAAGAAAAAGAAAATATCTGCTCTCTACTACATGATTTCTTAATCCACATAAAAAAATAATGATCGTATTTTTTTTCAACAGTTTTTCTTAATTAAGTTTAGTGTTAGCTTTAATACTGTTGTTGAAATATATCAGCTTTTTAAAAAATATCCTAAATTGCTGGAAGACCAATTATTTACATAGGAAAACATAATTGTGCAGACCACAAACATAGGAAAATGCATATGCTGCAGAAATATTTTTGTTCTGGAATAGCAAAAAAAAATTGTTAACTATGAATTCTGATGCAAAACTAGTTATGCTTTTTATTTTTAAAAATTAACAGATTTATTTAAAATCTGATAGGATTATAATAAAATACCTATTTAATGCCAAAAAGAAATTTTAAATTTTGTTAACTTTTAGTTTTTAAACTTCTGCATATTTGACAGACAAAATTTCCAAAATCAGATAAAAAACCTCCAAAACTTTAAAAACCAGCCCCATATTTTTAGCCTAAGCTAAGAATTTTTTTAATATTCAGGCAAAAAAATAATACATACAAATATTTCACAGCATGAAAACTTACTTAATGTTATACTAATAAAAGGTCATAATTTTTCTTTCATAGTCTCTTCAAAGAAATTCTAATGTTTCATTCACATTCACAATACATCAGTATACAGAAGTTTTTGCACTTGCTGGGAGGAAAAAATCAACAGATATGGATGCTACTTCAGCAAAACATTTCTTACATGGTCACAATTTTATAGGTGGATTTGGATATTTTTTTATATACTTCTTATTGTTGACAGAACTATTATTTCATACACTGTCCTTTTGCTCAAAAATAGCAGGTCCTTAAGATCACCCTCACATCTTTGTTGGTTTTAAACTTCCAAGGGTACTCTAACCATAGATGAATTTGAGAACTTTCAAGACTCTGCAGTTTTTTAAATGAGTTATAAATTAACTTAGGAGCCTAAACTTCCATGGTTATTGTTCAAAGTCTCTACTAGGTAAAAAAATTACTTGGGGTATTTCAAAAAAGGAATATCTGATTGCTTTTGAAGCTTCATTCAGAAGAATCTTCACAAAAACTACCCACCAGTAGAGGTTCCTGTGTGTTAGCCTTCAGTTCTTCCCTGAAGAATGGCTTTAGAATTGTGATCTCAAATTGGTTTGAGAGAGGGGAGAAGTCTCTATTCCTATCTGTCAATTTACACTTAAAAGTAAAGATAAGCTCATTGCTTCCCAAACATCCCCTTTGGCAATGAAAACTCAGCAGTCCAAATTGCAGTCCAAAATCTCACTCGAATGTGGCAATCCTCTCCAGTTTATGCTATCACAGCCTCATTGAAACAGATGACTAGGGTGCTTTCTCAGTGCTGCTGAACATTTATTCATAGAGATTTATCCTACTGAAAATCAGCAGGACTGTGCATGTGTGTGTCACACCTATCTCTTACCATGTACTCCGCTGGTGATGCACCAACCCAATGCTATTTCATACCATTTTCTCTCAGGTATTTTTACTCTGTAATAGTGCTGGGAGCAAAAAGGGATATTTTTTTTTTGTCACAAAACTACATACTCCTAAGGTAGTGACTTTCTGTTTATAGAGCAGCTGGAGTATTGTTGGGCTCTCTAAAAGCTAGCAACATATGAATAAAAAAGTCTCAGCAAAAGAAAATGTTAATCATATGCCTTTAGCATGCTCTAAGAACATAAAAATGAACAAGATGTTGTCATATGGGCAGTTTTCCTTTAAAGTGTGGCCACACATTGAGTCCTATGGACCTGTTGACACCCATGGAGTTTCCTTTTCTGACCGCTACAGAGCTGTCAGATGTTGTGTTGATGATGTTATCTGAAATCCTGGAGTACATAACTATAGTATCTTGCTCCTTATTTTTCAAACACAAGATATTTTCCTGCAGGCTTTTAGTGCTCCTGCAAGCCAAAACAAGTACCACAGAAATTCTGACCCCTAACTTCTTACATACCCTTTTATTTTAACCCAACGAAAAAAGAACAGTTCTACTCCATTAATGACAAAAATGAAAGCTCTTCTTTGCAAGAACCACAACTTTCTGGTCTGTATGACGAAGGTTTCCCTGTCTCTTGGGGACCTGCCTACCTCTCTGCCTGCCTCTGCTGAGATCTCACTATCTCAGAACCATTAGCCACTCCTAACAGTCTTCATTCCTTAGTCTGCAAGGCTTTGTAATTCTGTCCTCATGGTATTAGGACTGTGGGCTTATTTCCAAAATTATGCCACATGTTGGGGTTTTGTGTTTGTCTGTGTCCATAGGGGGGTGTGTGGTCACACTCCTGGGCCTTTAGAGGACTCATAAATTCAAAGTGGATAGGACCAAAGCAGACCAGGTATTTCACTACCACTGCTCTCCCTCTCCATGCCCAGGAATGCCACTGTTTGTGAAACCATCATGCTCTTTGTAAATATTTTGGCTGTGTCTCCAGTTGACTAATTGTGATGTCAAGCTCCATGGATCCTCCAACAGGGATTGAGTAGAGAGGGTAATAGAACATTATAAGTAAAATTAGTATCAGTTATTACCTCGATCATCTTTCATCTTCTGTCTCTCTCACCCCAGACTTGTTCTTTTGAGTGTCTTGAACTGGTGTTTCAGAAAATGTATCAGCTATTAATGTTTCTAAATAAACCTTGTTCTTTCTTGAATCATAAAAATATTAAGATAAAGCAAAGCCAAACAAAAAACTAAATTAAAATTTATTTCATTTATTCACTTTCATTATTCCTTAAATTTAATAAGAAAATTTCAGTTTTGATACAACAAGCTTAAATACTATTATTCTTTGTATCGTAGTAAGAATATTTCAGGTTTAATGTAAAAAGCTTAAATACTATTTATCTACTCAAATTTTTCTCACACTAGTAGTTTATAGCAAACATGCTTTTGATTTTTCTCTATATTTTGGATGGACTTACAGTTTACTGCGTTAATTGTGGTATTGAATTCACTATATTATTTCCAAGTAATATATGAAATGTAATACTTTATATGCCAATGTTTATTTGCTTGCATAATTTATTTAAACTTTTAAGAAATCAAGGAAATTCTGTGAATTTTTTTCATTTTGTCAATACAAAAGATCTCCAAATATCAGCAGAGATAATATACATTTCTCAGAGGAGATCTTTTCTGGACTGGTGGTTTTTTTGTTAGTTGTATGTGATAATACTTTGAACTTAGAAAGCCTACCGTGATCCATGACATTTAGGCACTCTTCCTCCATGATCCTGTTCTATATGAAAGAGCCAAAGGTCATAAGCCTTTTTATACAGGTTGTGGCATGACCCATTCCAAAAGAGCTAAGGTCTGTCCTGAGTGCAGGATCCATGTTTCCTGGATTAGTGATTCTGTCTTGTCTTAGTTTGAAAGACAGGTATCTGCTAAGGAGGGCAGGAGCCTCCCTTGGAATAGAAGATGTAACCCCCTTCCCTCCAAATTATTATA
>VZRF01000553.1:70578-117888 GCA_013396875.1 Vireo altiloquus
TTTTTTTCTTATCCCTTTTACATTTTCTATAACTTAGAATAAGGCTGGTAGCATAGCTATTGATAGAGTTTTGGGGGGGTTGGTGTTTTTTTGGTCTACCTTTTTCTGTTAACAGAGGCATCACAATTGACTGCTTAATCCACTTCAACATATATTTTGTTTCAGAAGACCAATATGGTTTTGTGAGCCCACAAACAAGGATTACCTTACGTAACACAGAAGTGACTTTGACCTTGAGCTCTACATCACTGTTCTCAGCAGAAGCGTATCATGTTGTACTGAGAAAAAACAAACAGTTTTTCAACCTACAGACATTTTTTTGTTCACGTTAATTGATCCTTCACATATATCAAATGCAACCAAAGAGAATAAGCAAAAACCCCAAACAGGATATTCTCTCTTTGATTTTGGGCACCAGTGAATGTTTAATCCTCACTGTTAATGAACAAATTAGATAGATACTCATTATTACACAAATTAAGTCACACACAGAGGTTATCATCAGTAATTAACTTTCAAAGTATAACAAGGGATAACATTTTTCAAGTTTTTTTGTCAGCATCATTTTACTTTACTCTCCAACTTTGTTTCTAAAGATATTTTTGGTATAGTGGCTGCCAATACACATTCATGACTATTAGAGCTTGAGGAGACAAGTTGCTTTCCCATCAGATGGAGATGGACAGAAGGTGCACAGAAATCTATGGCGATTGCTTCCTTATTGCTAACTTCTACTCCTCCTGGAGGGAAATGTCTTGGGAAAATGACAGTGAGAAGCAAGGTGATGCCCCAGATGGAGAGAATGCTAATTTCATTTCCACTTTACTCCTCTACCACTGCCAGTAACACAGCTCCTCGCCACACCTAGGGTTTGTTCAGAAAAGCAGTTCAAATTGTCTATATTGCCAATTGTGCCTTTACTAGTGAACATGCCTTGAAGTCCCTCCTTCTCCAAAAATCTGTTCCCAAATAAAGAGCACAAAGAGACATACTGGCGGGATTTTGAGGAGCTCAGATTACATTGCTGTTTAACTCCACTGGCTGGCATTCAGAGACCCTGACATAACACATATAGATAAGGCTAAGAGGATAATCTTCTGTTTCTATTTTATGTTACTCGGTTTTGTACTTGTTGATAACACTCTGCCTTTATAGCAAATACAGCTTTTAAGGGAATAGTGCTGGAAGTGAAGACTAATTTTTTACTATCAACTGGATGCTGAAGAGACAGGCAATGCCATTTAAAAGAACACTTGATCCTTACTTATCCCTTAAACTTAAAGATTTTGGTTTAATACAGTAGTCTTGGATGTGTAGAAAAAAACCCAAGTTATTTCATCCTATTTCACTGTAACATAAAATTGGCAGAAAAGTTATGTGACTTCTCAGGAATTATATTTCCTGTAGCTGTTTGAAAACCACACAAATATCTTACTGCATATGTTGATAAATATGGTATTTATGTACTTTGAAACTTTGCTACTGATTTTTATTTTCATATCATAATCAAACATATCTTCATGCAGAATCTAACACTGATAATTTTAATCTATACTTCTAATACTGTTCCTTATGCAAATTTCATTGCTAAAAATCTAGTAAATAAAAATGATTACCTACTATGTTGTTTGTTTTTGCAATCTGGTGCCCTCAATGTTCTAATTGCCCAGAAATTCCTTCTTATTTTCTACCACCCAGGAAAGAGCTTTTTTGAACTGTTGTTATGCGTTGTCTTACAAATGCATCCAAAATGTAACACGATAAACACAATTATTGAACTCTTTTTCACCTAAATAAAAGGGTTTTTTTCATATTAGAATTCAAAGCAGAACTACATTTCCAGAATCCTATTCATTCGGCAGCATTATATGTTATGTAAAGGGGCTTCTTCATCAAATATATACAGACATATATAACTATTAATACATATGCATGAAAAAAAAAGAATTTGCAATGCTACAGAAAAGTGTTGTAAGCACTTCTATATTCTCTACTTAATACATCTGCTTTTCTTTACTTAAATGTTCTTCAACACAACCGAGTAATTTTATTCTAATCAACAACTGCTTTTACTGAAAATACGACTCAAGATTATTAAAGGAATTGCCCTGATTTGAAAACAGCTGAGGAAGAATTATACTTTGAACTTGTGGTTAAATGTCAGGTACTTAACTAAGCTGGTCATCAAATCTGTACCACCTAATTGGTAATCCAGGTAATCCTATATAGGTAAACAAAATCTGATTTCTCTACTCTTTTTCTTTTTTCCCAGTCATGCTTATTAAATTCAGAGTATTCACAGTGTGGAAATGCTTTTTTGTAAAGTTTAATTTTGTTAAATTCATGGGAGTATTAACTTGCAGAAAGGATCTTAGATTCTTCATTGCAATTTAAATTCAAGGGCTGTGTCTTAAGGCAGGATAACAAAAAGAAAGGACAAAAAATTAGATAGAAGAGAGAAGGAAGCAAAGGTATGGCGCAGAATTGCAGAAGAAAACAGAGATATGGCACAAAATTCCAAAATCGGACAACACACAAATTGACAAGTTTGTTCAGGAGAATTGCTACAGATAGCATTTTTAAAGAAATGAAAAAATTATGTTCTCCTAGATGGCATGGCATAAGAATTCTAGCAGGGCTTCTTGAATAAGTAAGAGAAGCATATAACCAAGCTGTACTTTCCTGAAGCTGGACTTGATAGTTTTTTGGTGTTCCACTTGAGTTTGTGTTTTAAACACAACCTGCCATAACCTGATGATAGAACTGTGTACAGCAGTTAACACAGTAACAGGAGGGAAGGAGGCTTGAAGGGATGTGCAATTAGCTTCTGGCCTCCGTTAAATTTATTTAAGGTATTTGTGGCAGATGAAATTCTCTAATTTGATAGGATAGGGTTTCCCGCTTACATGATCCCAAGAATGGAAAGCTCGAGTTTATTAGTTTGGATACCTACTTTCACCACAAATAGATATAACCTCTTGACTACTGTTTATCACCAGTAATTCTGGTGTGTATTAGCTTTCAGTACAATTAAAGTGGTCCCTATGCTACTCTGTAAATGAAACAAATCCTGAAAGTCAAATTGAATCTTCATGGACGGATAAGGCTCACTGTGCTTCTCATGTTGAGTTTTATGTTGAGATTGTGCTCACATTTAACAGTTGCATAGTGAAGAACATATACAGCAGATCACACTTCTCATTCATTGACTCTATCAGAAACCAGATTCTGTCCTCAGATCAACAGATCAGGACTACATTTCTCTTGAAGAAACTTCATCCTCAACTAATTGATATCCACAATGACTTCATTTTGGGGATTTAAATAACAGAGAAAAGAATGGTATTGATTTTTGGGAGGCAGATTTTGGTGCTTTAGATTATAGTAACCAATTTTGTTAGAAGAAATCACTCATCACTGCTATAACCTTTATAGGATTATTTCTGTCACTGATAGGTTACACTTAATAATTCTGAACTCCTTAAAGCCCGGAACAGGAAGATTACACAAAGGATACAAAACTATGTATCCAGGCCATGCCCCACCTAGGTAAAACTAAGAATGTAAAAATTGATGGAATGCGATAGTCAAAAGAAAAAAACAACAACCCCCACTCCTCCAAAACAACATTTCTCCCCACCCAAAAATATTTTCACTTTGATCACTAGTTAACATGAAAATAAACAACTGCAAAAAAATTTCTTCTTAAGTCTGGTCAAACTTAAAACGTGAACATTTGACAGGATGTGCTAAAACAGTAAAGGTAAGCAAATTGTATGATAAAATTAAAATAGATAAAGTATGTAAAGAATGAAGATGGAAGAAGTGGCATTTGGTACACTGAAACCTTAGAACTTGCCATGAGTACAGTAATTTTTAAGTACAGAGGTGATTTAAAATCTACATGGATCTGAAAAATAAGAAATAGTTTATGAAAAAAAGTGAGATGTTAAAAGGTTTTACATTTGAGAATAAAATTACTACATACATCTCCATCCTATGATTAGGAGAATGAATTTTGCCATACAGGGCTTTCTTTTTTAATTCAGAATAGAATGCTTTTAAAGAAATTGTCAGTGTCTTCTTATAAAATAACTGTTATATTGAATAAGTATTTCGCATTGTTCTTTTCCTTTTGTTAAAACCCTTCTTTTTTAGATAGTTTCTTTTTCTGGAAACTTTCAATTTTTTACATACTTGCCATATACATTTGTATACAGACGTAATTATGCATTGAAATGGCAATTTTTCTTGAATTTGACTTTTTCTAAATTTTATGTCATCAATTATTTAATATAGTGGTACTGGAGACTAGTAGTTTTCTTTCCTTTCTTCTACAATACGTACAAACACACGGGTCTTTATACAACTTTTGACTACTAAGTACTTACTAAGAACTTTTCTAGTCATTTATGTGTTAAGAATACATTATTGTTGTTGACTAGACTTATTTAATTTTTTCTCAGATTATTTCTTATTCATAAAATTTCTAAAATATAAATAAACAGAATAATGGCTCACCTGACATGATTTATAGAGCATAATATTGTTGACTAATAATGGCCAATATGTTTAGAAACCATCGTAATTTTCTCTGGATTAGAAAGAATATAATAATAATTCAACTTCCTGCAAAAGACAGAGAATCTCTTTCGGACCGTGTTCTCAGGATTACTATTACTGAAGTTATAGACTTCTGGATGCTCAGATCCAGTAAATCATATGTTATATGCTCCTTCAAGGCATAAATTACCTATTGTCCATAACAATATTTATTTTGTAGTATAAGATGGTGTTGTACAACTTATGGCCTGCTGCCAAGCCATGGTCACTACCAGGAGCAGTAACACCTGTTACACATTGGAAGATTTTTGCCTTTAGATCTAAGGCAGAGAGTGGGTGGTCACCATGGGTGACCTCTAAAAGACCCCAGATGATCCATCCTTGTGAAAGGCCCTTGTACCCACAGTGTTCTATTTGACAACATACGAGGTAGGGAGCATATATGGAAGGCCAAGTGCAAGGTCCTACAAGTGAGTTACTGCAATCCCAAGCACAAATAGAGGCTGGGGGTAGAATTGGGTCCTAGGGTTGTACTGAGGACAACCCTAAAGATAAGATGTTAGGGTGGTAGTTGACAAGAAGCTCAACATGAACCAGCAATGTGCACTTGCAGCCCAGAAAGACGGCTGTGTCCTGGGCTGCATCAAAGGTGGCCCGATCAGCAGGTGGAGGGAGGACATTTGGCCTCTCTGCTCTGCTCTGCTCACTTGTAGTACTGTGTCTAGAAGGCCCACAAAGATCATAAAAGGGCTGGAACATCTCTCCTATCAAGAAAGGCTGAAGAGTTGGGGTTGTTAGCCCAGAAAAGAGAAGGCTCCACAGAGAATTTGTAGGAGCCTCTTATTGCCTAACGCGGGCTAAAAGAGAATTGGAGAGGGACTTTTGAGAAGGGCAGGTAGTGATGGGACAAGGGGTAATGCCATTAAATTGAGAGTAAGTTTGGATTAGATATTAGGATGAAATTTTTTGCTGCGGGGCACTGGAGCAGGTTGCCCACCGAAGCTGTGGATGCCACAATGCTGGAAGTGTTTGAGGCCAGGCTGGATGGGGCTTTGGACAATCTGTTCTAGTGAAAAGTATGTCTGTCCATGGCAGGAGCTTTGGAGCTGGAAAATCTTTAAGCTCCCTTACAACCCAAACCATTCTGTAATTCTATGATTCAACCCAGCCTATTTTTATGATTTTGTGATTCTATTAAACAATTCAAGATTGGCTTGCCACCTGCCTCTTCATATGATTTTACATGCATTCTCTTTGTTCATGAGAAGAATGAGAAGTGTCAGCAAAAGCATTATGACTTACATTTTAGGAACATCATAGTGAATGGACAGCTTTCCCATTCAAACCATGAATGGCAAAGGAAATTCTCTGAGGGATCTCTGCACAGCCCAATTCATATTTTTCGTGTTAGATGAACAACATGAGAGAACCACCAAGTATTGAGCAGAAGGTTCCCCTCATTATCTACAAATCGTCACACTGTCACCTTTCCATTTCTACTGCATTTGGGACTAGAAAGGTGTGACATTCTGTAAGACTTAAGAAATATCCAGCATGTGTAAAATTCTAGCTCAAGGTATGCAAGGTGGTTGATATTTTACTGGTAGTTAAGGGAATTCCTCGCACTAGGGGTCTCAAAAAGTGTTACTGTCTTGATGAGGAATCATTCTTCAATAAGGGGCAAATACCTCTTTCTGATGCATTGCTGTGGTAGATTTAATTTTGGCTCTCTGAGACGCCAACCCAGTCAAACTCTTCCCTTACCTCCTCAACAGGACAAGGGTGAAAATAAGGTGGAAAAGCTCATTGGTTGACAGGTCACTCACCAAATACCATCTCAAGGGAAACAGACTCAACTTGGAGAAGGTTAATTTTATTTATTTTCAATTAATAATAAAGTAGGATGGTGAGAAGCAAAGACAAAACCAGTCAATTTTTTAGTGGAACTGGAAACTTTTGCCTCTATCCTGCCTTCCTTCCAAGCTTAATTTCACTCCTGACTTTTCTCCCTCTTCCCCTCCCAAGGCATGGGCTCTCCACAGACTTAGCTTCCTTCAGGTAATATCCACCTTCTGTGGTACAGGGTCCTCGATGAGGTGCTTGAGAACAACCTGCTTCATTATGGTCTTCTCCACGCAATGCAGGGGAAGCTCCACCCCAGCCCCTGGAGCACCTTCTTCCCTCCTTCTTCTCTGGCCTCGGTGTTTGCAGGGCTGTTTTGCTCACATTTGTCTCACTCATCTGATTTATTGCATGGCCTTTTTTACCCTTTCTTATGTAGTTTTTTCTGAAGGCACCACCAGCTGGACTGAGGGACTCAGCTGTGTTGTGCAGTGGATCGACTAGAGCTGGCATGGGGCAGCCCTCAGCCTCTACTTTTAGAGGCTATCCCTGAAGCCTCCTCCTCCACTGCAAACATAAACTAAATACATTTTCAAATCCATGGTGTGTAATACCAGATATTACATTGTCGTTTATTGCCTTGTAAGTCAGCCAGTTAATACTTTGATTCTCAGTCATTAGGATTAACGAAATCATTAGGATCACAATTCATAATCAGCATTCATGCATCTTCTACCTTTTATGAAGCATCATTTTTTCAGTCCAATTTCTTCAATTATTGAATTAACAGCATAAATTTGAAAAATATCTGTGGATATTTCCACAGAGGGTGGAAGTCCCTCATTTCTGGCTGGAGACTGATCATTAAGGTACTTCTTTGTTAAGACAGTTTGCCTGCTGCAGCCTCTGCAATGTTTCCAGGAGCAGATGGGAGTAGGATGGTAGTGTGGCTGTCAAACTCTTCCAGTGGCAGCAACATCAGCTAGTTTGCTTAGATGCCTGCAAGAGCTGAGAGTGCTGAATCATGGTAAGTGCTCTGAATGTTCTTTACACTAGACTTGGTATCTGCTTCTGTAGCTTGCTGCAGTTTCCATAAGGAAAGCAAGAATAAAGCATATAATTCTGCTCCTCTTAGCTTTTCCTGTGCTCACCCATTGCAGAACCATCTTTGACTAAATGCAAGGTAACTGTTAGGAGGCTTTCCTGCTATGAGGTAAGCCCAGAATCTTTAATTATCTGTTTCCTATACTGCTGCATGAAACAAATGGAACGAGTGTTGCACAAAAGATGCTTAGACAGACATACACACACAAAGCTTTATTCAGATGCATCACTGCTGGTAACACACATAAATTCTAAGTGTGAAAGTAGCTTCTGGGGAAAACAAAAAAATAACAAGCAAAACAACACAAGAGGAAAGTGGAAGGGGTAAGCTTCCCAGTGACAAGTCAAGAAAAACATTGATGTAATTAATCTCTTCCTGTGCATCCCCTCCAGCGTGGCAGGTGGTAAAGTTGAAGGTGATGAGAATGTTAAATTTTACCACAGATTTCCCTACTCCTGTACAATTTTCGGCATGATCCTCTCAACCGGAGTGTTACTGCGTATGATAACATTAGTGCAGATTACAGTAGGATTACAGTAGGCCTCGTCAGTCATGAGCTCTATGTGCAGATTGACTGTTCTCTAGAACATGCATTGTTAGGTACTGCTTACTGCTTATTTCAAGTACTACTATGTTGTCACTCATGAAGATTTGAGTTTCTCTAATACTAACTAAATTCCACAAAACATGGTGTACGCAAAACGAAGCAACAAATGGGTGAGTTTCACATCAGAGGCATTTACTTTGCAGAAGAGGCCAACAGTAAGAAAATTGAGCTTTGCAGGCGCAAGGAAAGCAGTACAAGAACAACATAGGAGAAAAAAAGCACAGGAGTTCTGGAAAACAGTCACAGCAGATTGGTTAAAAAGTTACAGAAATGCTGAAGAAAGACAGGCTGAAGATTTGCAGATAGAAAGGCTTTTACTTCTGCACGGTTGAAGTACCTAATGATCTATGTAGCTTTGAGGAAGTATGTATGGCCCTGGGTGTGGATGCCAGCAGGTAGGTCTAGGTCTGAGAAAAAAAGAGCCATTAGCAAGACAAACTCTTGGCAAAAGTCTATGGGTGGGAAATACCAACCAGCCAGCATAGAAAACTAAGTACTCAAAGGTGAACAATGTGAGTGTGAGCAGTGAATTAAGAGAATAATGGGTTGGAGCAGACAGAAATGGTATGAGAAAATTCCCTGATATTTTAATGGTAAGAAACCTAAAAAAAGTCCAAACTTAACATGTGATAGGATAGAACAGTTTGCTCAAATTGTTTTCATGATCATGAATATGCCTTCTTTCAGTTAACTACCTTGTATTTGTGTGCCAATATTGGCAGATTACATTACTGTTCCTCAAAAAATCTTATTATAGTGATCCCTTTAATTTCTCCACATGAATAGATGTTTCTTGTGATCTCTCTATATGTTAAATTACTCAATCCTTCTGGACTGTTTTCTGAATTTCCACATGGGTTTAGTCTTTCCAATTTGTACAGACAAAAATGCCCTTATTCCATATATTTAGGTCAGATCTTGTAATCTATATGTATAAATGAACCTTGCAAAGTATCACAGTGGCAGCCCACAGTTTATTGAAACATAATTTAGGACACTCAAAAGTTTCTCATTGCGCAGCCACCATTAAAGCACCATATTGTTATAGGAGATTTATTATGCCAGCAGTTTCTCCTGAGATAAAATATTTTTTATTTCCTCAGGATGCATACCTTTATAAATCCCTTTCCTGTGGAGATTTCCAATGATCCAGCAGTGTGGTGCATGAAAATGCTCTGCTGTGCCTGCCTGAACCTCTACTGACTCTATTGAGACTCCATTTCGGAGTACAGAAATTTTTGTGCGTGTGTTTTTTGGAGACCAAGGGCTCTTCAAAAATACAATGCACAAACAGTACAGATAAAAACTGAGGAGATTTTTATAGCATAGCATGGCAGGAGAGACATCAGGAAGCTCAGTAAAATACTCAGCTGGCCTGTAGTGTTAGCTCATTTCTCCTGAGAATGAAAACATTTTTATTATTTTTTGATAGTTTCTCCACTTTCACCTTAATCACACCCAAGAAAGTATGTGGGTAAGCACACAGAAACTATAGAAAATACAAACTGTAGAAAATACAAATCTTCTCCCAATGTATGGTGAAGCTGGAAAACTATTTGTAGCTCACTGTTCACATAACAAGCAACAGTATTAAAGATGAAAGAAAGAAGAGGAAAAACTGATCATAGGGAGAAAAGTGATCATACATGACGATTGTTGTATCATTCCTGATATCACATCAGATTTCTGTGGGGTAGAAAAACTGGTCAAAGGAGATTAGCCCCTTAGAGGTGGCTTAGAAACTGCTTCTGAGCATGCACAGAGGATCTCAGCTAAGAGTAGACTCCTCTTGTGAGGATGAAGAACAAAGAGAGGACACCAAGTCCCATTTCAGCTGTAATTTTGTGCTGCTGTGGAGCCAAAAGTATCTTCCTGAGGCTTGAGACATCATTAATTCCTCTCATTCCCAAATACGGTAAAATACTTTGTCCTTTGTCTCACTGATTGTGTCTTTAAATTTGCCCCAAATAGCTTGAAATGTTTCACGTCTTACTTGAGGATCTAAATCAACCTCAGGTCTTGCTAACGTACTTGCTTGTTTACACATTAACTTAGTTTTTGTTTATTTTCACATGAAATATCTTCAGTTAGTTTGATAACATCAAATATTTCTTCAGAAAATAAATACTTCAAATTAAAGTTTGATCAGGTTTGCAAGTGATCAAATAATAGAGGGAAAAAGTTGTGACAGGAAAATAAAAAAAATAACATCCTCTTAAAGTCTCTCAGCATATGTATGGCAGGCCACATACCACAGCCTAAGGATGAGATGCACATTTTTCTAATTAGGAGCTTTATATAATAAAGCAAATAATCTAATTTCTATTGCGATAGAAATATGGAAAACAAAAAGGCAGTATTTCTGCAGAACCTGTGAAAATAAAATATTCAGGTTACAAAGTTAAGTCAATATAAATCAGAGCCTGCAAATTTAGATTAAAAAAAAATTAAGATATGATAGGAATTGCTGAAAATGTGGTCTGAAGTTATGCAAAAACATACTAGTATTATTCACTTACAGTATCATATTTATATGCAAAGAGGCTAAGAATATCTTCCCATATGCATAGCTCCACAGGATGTTTCCAGAGAGGTTCAGTAATACCATTAGTTTCAGACTATTATTCTTGAGAACACTCATGTATGGGAAAAGGAGTATTTTATAGATTCTGGCCAGATTTTCCTCTAAGATTTAAATATGCAAGAGGAGATTCTGCTCATCAAGCAAAGAAAATATCAAATTCAGCATACATTTTGTCCATATCAGCTGATCAGTGAGCATCACCACTGGGTTAGTCACAGGATAGCAAACAGGAAGAGGGATTATTTTTATTGTAAGGATTTCCTTGAGGGATTGATCAGATTCAATTGTGTGTGCTGGGGTCTGCCTGTGTGTGAACAGTGTTTGGTAAATTGGATAGGGCAAGACAGAGCCTTCCATTTCTAGCTGGTCAATGGCTCTGACCTTGCTTTGGCTGGTGATGACTGAAAATGTTTTGATAAGGGTGCTGCACAGTAAGTTATGCAAAACAAGCTGATACTGTCTCTCCTGCTCCTTGAAGAGAGAAATCTGTGTCGAAGCACAGCAACCTTCACAGTTTGTCTCAGCTGTCGTCCGTGTTAGTGGTGTGGGCAGTGAAACAGAAGCCTGTGTGGACAAGGAGACACGAGAGCCTCAGAACAGTCTTTGGGCCCTTGTTGGGGCACATTGGTGAGGGAGGCTCATGCTGAACACTTGGGAAGTTAACAGGTCTCATTGCAGAGCAGTAGCTAGTGCAAAACATTAATGTTCTTTTACTGAAGTGTAAAAAGAGAAAATAATACTAATTTGCAAATGTATTTTCATGAGTTACATTTTTAATTCTAGCTAGATGTTAAATCTATGTACTAACATGACACCTGGAAGCAGATTTGAAAACTTTGGGAGTTTTCTTCACAGAAGCCATCAATAAGCAATTGCACTTTAGTACAGAGGAGGTCATAGTTACCTCTGTGCCAGAAGATGATTTTATAAAGACAATTTGAAGTGCTGAAATTTAATGTTAAATGGCCCCTGGTGTATATAAGAATCTTTTTTACAAGCTCCTGGGGACCGGAAAAAAGTACATATGTATTAATAATTTCCAGTAGCATATACAAATCATTTTCAATAGCAACAGCATTTGGTAAACAGTCAAGATGTTTTTTGGGCTGCCAGTGCCTAAATGGGGCTACAGAAGAATTGAAGAGAGACTTTTGGTAAGGGCATGTACTGACAGGACAAAGGGGAATGCCTTCAAATTGAAATACAGTAGGTTTGGATTAGATATTAGGAATACTTTATTGTGGGGCTAGAGAGGCACTTAAACAGATTACCCATAAAAGTTGTGGATGACCCATCCCTGGAAGTGTTCAAGGCCAGGCTGGATAGGGCTTTGACCAACCAGTTCCAGTGAAAATTGTTCCTGCCCATGGCATGGGGATTGGAAACGGGTGACCTCCAAGGTCCCTTTTGATCCAAACTGTTTTATCATTGTATGGAAATTAAGAAGAGATAATTACTTGTGTCCCCATAATTGAAAAAAAAAAAAACAAAAAAAAAAACCTAAACAAATTAATTGTTAAATGGATTTTAGGTGCTTACAAAGGTGACACATAAAAACCTATTTATTAAAGTGAAATATAATTCTACAGAAAACTCCTCACTCCATGGACTTGACACTCATGCAAGGACTGACTGTTCAACAAATAGAGGCCTGAGAAGCACAGCAATGCTGAGAGAAATATAAGTAATAATAATAGTGTGGTTCTCATTTTCAGCATTCAGAAATTTCTTGATGTCTGTCTTAATCAGAAATCCCATGTCATTTTTTGATATTGCATCAGGAAGTTAGTCTCTGTTTCAGAATGCATTTAGGATGGGGATGATGTCTCCCCTCTTAGACTATACTAGTTATCCGATATAAATATATAGAAAAGAATGCTGCTTTTTCTGGATTTCAAAGAAGTCCTTATACTGCATTTCTAGCTGTCATTTGCCTTATTTGATCTTTCTTAAAAGACCTCATGATGATGCAGCTTCTAAGACAGTCACATGCATTATCAATTTTCCTGGTTTTTTAAAGATCAGGATGTTCTTTTTAATATGGTAACCTTAAACAATAAATGCTTTAGAAATTTTTTCAAGTTTAAGTACCTCAATACTTGGACTAATGGTCACATAAAAAATCCAGATCCCTATTAATCCATCCTCAGCTTGGTATTGAAGCCACCTGAAAACAGGGAGAGTTTTTGTTTGTGTGTTACTTACAAAGGCTCCACAAAACATTTAAAAACAATATAAAACAGAACATAAATCTAACTGAAGTCTCTTTCCACATTTTCTTCTCCTAACCATGTCTGTGCTTGTGCTTTTCATAACTTATTTTACAAAGTGATCTCATCTTTTTAAGAGAAAATTCAAATCTTGAACCAGAAGCCTCCTTAACTCTTACTTCAGAGAAAAAATGAAGCTACCGTTCTTTCCCATTGTATAAACATCAAGCATTTTAAGATGCACCTAACTCACTAAAGACTTTAAAAAGCAATTTTCTTCTGGGACATTTTTCTCCATTAAGTGACTCACTTAGCAATACAATCTGGTTTTCTAGGCGAAAGAAGAGTGTCATGATTTTACATAAAGTATAAAACAACTGGTTTTGATAAGTGTATACTTATCAAATACACATAGAAAACCGAACAGTATTCACACCTGTGAATAGCATTTTTTGTTAATCTATAAAAATACATACAAACAAACAGGTGCTAAGATTTAAACAAATAGTTTTGGTTTTTTTGTATTTTTGCAAATGGAGTCGTAGGTGGTAAGCAATTCTTCATGTTGTATCAAATTCATCAGTCATGCTCTTAATTTTTTTTAATGTTTTCTGTCAATTTTTTTGCTGTTTTGTTATAGTTGTTCTGAGAGAGGAAAAGTTCAAAATAAAAATAGAGACAAGGAAAGTCACAATTCACTCAGTGTGTCAGTATATGCATAATCCTTGCAGATATATTTATTGGTGCTTTTTAAAATCCTGCTTCTATATATTTCTACTGTAATTTTTTCTTTTAAAACTCTTCATATGTATATTTTTTATTATTATGCTAAAAATGATTAGTCAACAGAATTCTCTTAGAAGATTCATATTTACATTAATATCCATGTAGCAAATTTAATTGAGCAACAGAAGAGTGGTTGTTTTGTTATTGATGTCTTTCCTGCATCATAAAGGCAGCAATTTAGCACTAAACTATAAATAGAAAAAATACAGTGGATGAAACTGGCTTGTCTTGTGTTTTTAATATTCCCTTCAGGGTAAAGTATGACATAACCTAATTACAGTGGTAGAGATTTCACTGCAGGGAGAACCGTTGTTATTCCATTTGACAATCAACTAATTATCTTCTCTACTGGATGTTTTACTGGATACTACTAATTAAGTCATCCACAAGAATTTATTTAAAATTTAGGAAATGGTGCTATTCTTATAAAAAGTTGGCCTTCAAGAATGCCAATAATTTTTAAAAAACCCATTCTTTTTGATGGATTTTTTAAATGCTACCTGTCAGAGTGCTTACTTAAGCAGAAAGCACATATTCTTTCTGACTACATCGCTGCTCCTTATTCCAGGGCATGGACTCAACCTAGAGCTGCTTCATTCTCCTTGGGGCTGCAGGGCTTCTGCTGAGTGCTGCGAGCAAGTACTTAAAAACCATAATAAAAGTGATGACAGAGCAGAGCAAGAGAGAGCAGATGATAACTGGCAGAGTTAGTGGGGAGACAACAGGACTCAAAATTCCATTTAATTGTCCAGATGTTCCAGGAGAGGGGAAGGCAGGAAGCAGATTATCTCACCTTATGAAAGAATCTGCAAGGTACCCCAATCTGCATCTCTATGGAAGAATCTGCAACAAACCTACCCCAGCCCTAATTTTGTAGTTAATTTGGGTAATTGCATACTCCATCCTCATCCTCAGCTTTTTTCCTATTTCCTCTTCAATTTTCCCTTACTTGTATGAAAGATTTCCTCATTCTTTCCACATTACCTAATCTCAAGAAAAGCCAACCCTCTGATTGTATGACAAAACATAGTAGGTCAAATCTCGCAGTCTGTTTCAGAAATAAGGAAATTCCCATTCATTAATTTAGGTTTATTTGGGCTGCTTTTTGTGAGTTAATAATCAAAAACAATGGATTATAATTTTCTTTCAAATTATCAATGTGGTCCTCACCCATAATATTTTCTTGCTCCCAAGAATGGATTTACCTTGCAGAGAATACATTTTGAAAGATTACATCAAGTCAAACATTAACAGTAGAATTTGCCTTTTATTTTTCTGTACTGGTATCCTGAAAATCTACGGGTACAAAATTAGGAAAAAACTTTATAAAAACATCAGCTGTATCTTATCAAAGTGTATCTCATCAAAATGTATCTCATATAAAAACATATTTCAACACCCATTTCTTAATTTTATTTTTTCTTAAATATATTTTCTTATCTTTAAACTACCTTCTCTGCGATCATATTAGAGGAAATAAAAATCACCACATTCTTCATTGCAGAAATTGAAAGAAAATATTAAATTATTAAAAATAAGTCTTTGAAATATTTGAAAATAAAGGTGCCTAAAACATTTTTGCAGCTATTTTCATAAACTTAAGAAAGGAAACATGTTTCCATGAAAGTACACACTGGAAAGGGCTCCATTGAAATCCTGAGATTTTAACATAGAAGTTAAACAAAAGTTATTTTTCACCTATATGTGCTACATAAGCGCATGGCACATAAATGTATTTTATTGTGCAAATATAAAACACTTCAAGCAATATGAAAAAAGGTAATCACATATACATAATTTATGCATTTCCCTAATGTAGCAAAATTGACATTGCAGCTCCTAGTAAGTTAACTAATGTTAGCTGTATTTAAAATTGTCAGTACTTACCTTTCCTGGTTTTTTTCCTTCCTCTTGTGTTTAAATCTAGTCAACACAAAGTATATTTGCATTGAATTTGCAGTATTGAGTGTACCATTCCTTTGACAGTTAGATTATAATTGTCTTGCTACTTCAGTGTAAATGTAATTGATGAGTCTTTTTGTTTACTTCTAGTAAGTGTTGTGACTTAAAGATGAAAATGTGCCAGTCTGACTTGTTGGTTCTACTTGAAAAGGGCACGGAACCATCAATGACAAAAAAGAAGAAAATGTTTCATCACCTCCATTAAACTCTAAGGAATCATGGGATTTGTGTTTACAAGTTTCAAGTACGTTTTGTTCAGCAACTGCATAAGTCTTCAAAGCGGAGAAAATACTGGACCCTATTTAAAAAATAAAGAATAAACATTGGAGAAGGTCAGTGTCAAACACCAAAAAAATTTTCCAAAGACAAAATAGAATCTTTTTCAATCTCATCTTTTCAAGAAAAAGCTAAATATACTATGCATAAGAGTGAAAAGAAATGTATTACTACTCAAATTCTTTTTCCTAAAACAATCAACTTCTAACTTCCTCAACTATTTAAAAGATAGCTTTCTTAGTACACAGGAGAAAATCTAGGAAGGTACTGGAAAGAAAACATCCACTCAAAGGTCCTCTCTCACCAGCAGCATGCAGAGGGGAACAGAAAAAGCTTATTTGTAGTTTAATTCCCAGCTGGCTTTAAACCACTACAATATAAAAGCAAAACACAAATCTCTGTACTTCTATATTCTATATTTCCTAATTCACTAATGAGTTTCACTGCAGTTCCCATGGAATCACTTTATTTAAGGTCTGTCTGATTTCTCTTCAAAACAGCAAATATGGCTATACGTGGAGTTGTTTAGTAACTAGTTGGATCTCATTTTCATTCACCTTTTAATAGGTTTGTGGATACAGAAATGACAGCAATTAACTTCAGAAATAGCCTGGAATACAAATCCTCCTCTACAGACCAGGCAGATCAAATTCTCATTCTCCAGGTTAGCAGACCCTTAAAAAAACCCACTTACATTTGTAGTAAAATTAATGCTGTTTTAACCCTTGCATTGAGATCCAAAATACTCTTTCTTTGTTCCTATTAGAAGTCTAAACTAGTACCAGATAATAGCTACAATGTGCCTGTGTTGGAACGATTAGAGGCGACTTCGACGTGGGTATCAGGATGGAAAAGCTAAATAATCTTTAATGCCTTAAAGAAATGCTTTTCATGCGGTACATGTCACAATCATTCAGTGTGGTAACTTGGTCTGGCAGTGGTAACCACCCCAAGTGCAAAAACTCCAAGTCTGTAATGCACCGTGTACTCCTTCCTCTGTGGTAGCTGCCATTTCAGACAGTGCTTGAGACTAAACCCTCATCTCAAGAGCTGAAAGCAGAAAACTCCTGCTGAGCTGGAACAGGTAGTTAAGAACAGTAAAAAAAAAAAAAAAAAATTGCCCATTAGTAAAGTGTTTCAGGGATAAGACATGTGGTTTACAAACCATAAATGAGATTTATATAAAACAAACCAATTTCCTGTAATCACACATTCAGAAAAAGTGAAAATTTGAGGTGATGATAGGGGAACAGAAACAAAAGATAACAAGATGTTCTAACCCTTTCTCTACCAGGATACTGTCAGACAGTATTGACAGTACTATCATGGTTCTCTCTTGAAATTTATAGCAGTTAAAATATTTTTTGATCCAATCAAATTTGACTAATATGAGCTGCAACATCTGGAAGTCATATGTGTTTAAATAACACAACAAAAGAATGTAAAATTCAGTGAATTTCTCTATTTATTTATCTATTTATCTTCTAGTATTAAAAATAGACAACAACAATGAATTTAGTGACAACTATGCTCTGGCAAACACATCTTTAAGGTGAGGCATAATATTAATTGCTTCTGCTTCAAACACATTCATTTATGGCTCATGTAATATTTTTGTATTGAAACCTATTGTACTAAATATATATGATAAAACACTCTATCAAATATAAGATGTGTATTTTATGTCAAAAGTATACTAGAACTGTTCTGCTTTATTTTGCAGTAGTAGTGAGTTTTTAGATAAAAAAAGATTGTTTCCTACTGCTTCAGTTTCATAAATTCACGTAGTCAAAGTTACTCTTTCATAATAATATTCCATTTACACATTTTCTGAAGTTTATTGTCTAAACGTGGAACATAGATAAGTGATAGCATCCAAGTAATTTCATTTCAGCCACTGAATGGCCTTGAAATACAAAACAAAAGGCTCTGTCTACTTTTATCTATATTTTCACATTTTGAAAAATGAAGTAGAAGTCTTGTTTAAGGTATCCCTCAACTTTCAAACTGCACAAGATCACAAAGTTCTGCTGATGCCACCAGAATACATGAGGTAGCAAGTACAACAGAAATATGTAGTGGTTTATTTGCAAATAGAGCAGCTTTTGGGGAGTTCTTTGTGGTTTGAGGGGGGGAGTTGGTTTTTTAATACATTTTCAGAAGGCTTCTAGTTTTAAGCAGGTACTTCTAAAAGTGATATTGAAACATAAAATAAAAAGAATTGGTAAGAATTCAAAGCGATATTTTTGCCCCCCTCTCAGGTTTTTCAAACTTTTCCTTCTTTCAGTAGCTAGCAACACTTGCACACAAGCCCTAATTAGATTTTAGGTACTCATCACTACTTCATTCTTCCTAATAGGAGTCTGATGAAACTAGAGAAAAAGTCCTCAAAAAATCTAGATAAATGACTGCCATATTACCTAGGGGACTTATTTTTCCTGTTCTCATTGAGCTTTTTTCTCATTGTTTTGTTGGTACTGCTGAACATGAATGGCAAGGAATCTTTTAAATTATCTGATATGAAAAGAAAAATGTATAAAACATATATGCGATATGTACTTCTAAGATCAAAAATGTTGTAAAAAATCTCTTGTAAGCAAACAGATATCCTTACCTAAAATGAATGATAATTATGCTGCATTTTGTTTTAGGAAAACATTATCACAAATCATTAATTGACATTGTGTATAAGCAATTTTAGAACAAAAAAGAAGCTTTGCCTTCCCACAAGCAGTGAAAATATACAATGAAATACACTGCCAAAGAGTCATGCAAAAGCTAAAAGTGCTTTGACCAAAAAAATTAACAATATAGTCACATTCATCCTGTTGAGTTACAGAAGCATAGAAAGCCCTTAAATTGTTAGTTGCTGCAACTTATACCATGGAAAGATTAGCACTTTTCCTTCGATATCTGTTTTCTGATTGCCATCAGGGATAACATACCAGTGTGCTCAGCATTACAGCAGCCCTGGTTTTCCTTCCTTAACCTGCTGTTATTGAGGAGCAGGTTCTGGCTGCTCCCCGTGGGAGGAAGCTGAGGGCGGGCGCCAGGCTGCCCTCCTCTGACATGGATCCAGAGCACTGAGGCACCGAGTCAGGGTCACAGAATGTGGCCAGGGAGAACTTCGATTCAGTGACAGCCTGGTGAGGCTACTGGGGCAAAGTAGGTCTGAGACAGGAGAGAAAGCCATGCCCATGGATCCAGGCTGGGATTGAGGCAATACGAATACAGGCAGGCAAGCCAATCATTATTTTAATAACGTGAAGATGTTGTCTACATATTTCATAAGCAGGTGGCTTTTGTTTCTACAAGGGTGCCAAGACATTTAAACACATTTGAGCTCAGGGGTTTTACTCAAATACCTTTGTGGTGCATACTAAAATTATCACTAATAATTAAAATTGATGCATAATACGTAATTAGAAAACAACTGTCAAATATGACACTAAAGAAAAAAAGAGATAGACGATAGAGTAAATTGTCTTCATTAACATCAAGATAGAAAGACTTCTTACACCCAGTTTAGAAGCCTTCCTGAATTAAGCATGTTTTTACGTGAAATATGAGCAAGTTATAATCCACTATTTTTTCCCCTAATTTTTATAGGCTTATGCACCAAGAAAGACCATAAATATTCATCAGGAAGTACCACACATTTTATGTAAGTATAAATTAATAGAAAGAGTAGAATTAAAATATTTCAAACTCCCCAAGCCTCCTGTTTTACCCATATTCTGTGTTCATCTTTGCCTGAACATCAAGCCATTATCAAGAAAGAGATATGAGTTTCAAACAATTATGCTTTTTCATGCCAAACATGCAAATCCATTATTTTCTATGGAATCTAGCCAATAGTACAAATTATTAATATAATATGACTGAAGAAACTTAACAAAAAAGCCAAGTTTTATATATCACAACCCCGTAACCAAAAAGATGGTGTAGTGAGCTAGAAAAATCTCCCAAATGACCTTCACAGAAACATGTCAGAGAAACTAAGTAGAACTGTCTATCCCAGGAAAATCTTTATTCCGAATGACTTCCTCCAGGCCAAGTGCAATGTGAGTCTCTGCTTAAATTCTTTTTACCTGTTTTACAACCTCTGCTTTGATGACCTATTATGCATATGATACTTATTGTTGTGCAAGAAATTATATTCAGGCGAAAAAGATAGTAACTCGTTACTTTCACTTTTAAAATAAATAATTTAAATTGATCATGTTTGTTTATTTTAAGAAATACTAGTAATATCAATAGCCCCATTCTTACTTCACATATATCAGATTTACATTGAATTTTAAACATTTTTTTTAAATAAATTCAAAGATTGCCTTTTTCTCTACACTGAAAGGCATTCAAAGTTCAAATGTTCTACCTTCATCAGCTAAATTAAGTTGGACACTGCCTGTAATGTTGTAACTTGAGCATCACTGTCTGTTCAGCAACTTACATGCTACATACTTGGTAGCATGGTAGAGCAAAAATAAAAATGGTGTTTAATCAGCCACAGTCCTTGTGATTGATGAAATAATCACTTCACAATTGTAGACCTGGCTGCAGAGTTGGGTTATACCACAAGTGATCGTGGTATGGTGTTCGTGTATTGCTTCAGTGTTACATATAATCATTACCAAGTAGACTCCCTAGAATCCAAGTATCAAAACTTAGAGTTAAAGCAGATTTCCGGAGTTAGTTTTAGAATAATAATTTGCAAATAGCAGAATAAATGAGTGGAAACTAAGGTTCTCACTGACTTTAAGAAGAAACAGATTTACATGTCTTGTATTCTGTATTACAAAGAAGAACTACGGTGACTGGAATACTAATTCCTGTACTGATTCTGGAACAAATTTAAAGGATGTGGTCTGCAAATAAAAACGGATTTGATGGAAAAAAGAAATGCAAATGGAAAAACTAAGACATTACTCTTCAAGTTAGAACATGCCAGGCATGGAAGAGTGTATGACAAAAGAGGACTCTTTGTTCCCCTAGAGATAAAACTCAAGAGTAAGCCAAGCTAATGAAAATATTACATTTCTTATGGACTAACTTAAATGCATTGTTTGGGATGTTTGTTGTTTAAAGACTTCACGGACAACAGGTGTATCTTGAAAGACAGATTTCCCACACAGATACAGATTGGTGTAGTCATCAAACAAATAAAAAAGTCTCAAACAAGTGGTTAACTTTTTGAAAGTTTAAGAAACAGTTAAGATGTTTCGGATGTGCTTGCATGTTTTGTGTGTCAAACTTCAGAAAACACAAATACACTTAATAAAAATTAAGCGTGAGAAGGTGACATTGCAGGGTCACCGTGTGGAGAGAGACAGTAAAACATTAGTTCTGAAGGAAACAAAGGACAAAAACATACTATAGTTAATGGAGTATGTTTTACACCAGCTAGGATACTGAGACTGTTACTGCTGAGCAGCAATGACACAATATCAAGCATTTTTTTCTACTCCTCAAACAACCCCTTCAGCAAGGAGGGTGGGGATGCACAAGAAGCTGAGATGTGACACAGACAGAACAGCTGACCCCAACAGACCACAGGGATATTCCACACCATATGACAGCATCCTCAGCAATAAAACTGGGTGAAAAAGAAAGGAGAGGGGAGAGATTTGGAACTTGGCACTTGTCTTTCTATGTAACTCTTACATGTGATGCCCCGCATTCCTGGAGACGGCTGAATGCCTGCCTGTCCACATTATGTGATGAAAGGTTTCTTGGTTTCTGTTCCTTGGTTTCTGTTTGCTCACACAGATTTTCCCTTACCTGTTAAACTGTTTATCTTAACCCATGTTTTCTTGCATCCACCCTTCTGATTTTCTCCTCTATCCTACTGCAGGGGAGTGAGTGAAAAGCTGTGTTGGGCTCAGCTGCTGGATAGGGTTAAGACACAGATTTTGTCAAATACTTTTTTTCCCTGTATATCCATCCAACTAACTTTTATTTTTCTTTTTATTTCCTCTGCATATATTTGCTTGTTTTTGTACTTTTTCACCTTATTAAAATTAAAAAAAAATTTAAAAACATACGAAATTAATTTGATCCTCCTACTATTTCTTACTCTCAGTTCAGGAGAAGAGGAGTATGGTAAGCAGTGGTGTTAAGAGACCACATCAGTGAATTTCATTCTTTGCTCAAATTAGGTACCTTCAAAGGAAATATAAAACCCAGAATTCCAGAAAAATACAGAAATGAGTTCTTAGATACTTCATCTGCCTTTGCAGTGGCTTTGTATCACTTTCTCTCAATTCACCAACCCATCGACCCTTTTGTTCCACAAAGGTAGTCCATTACTGGATAGATACTCGTCCTTCATATGTTGCTTTTTAAAGGTGGGCATGGATGAGCTACTTAGGAGACTCCATACACTAATTTTTTTTGAGGATGGAGTCAAATGGAGTCAATGAGGTCAGAAGAAAGATAGTCGAAGTTAGTTAAAATGAAATGTCCAAATCTCAAACCTCTATTTCAACAATTAGATAAGATTTTCAAATAATCTTTGATTTACAAGGCTTTGTAAGAGTTTCAAATTTTCTCATGGTATGTCATTTTTGTAAGTTTACCATTTTATAGTAAGATCTGGCATAACTGCTCTCAAGAGCTGCAAAAATTATGATGCAGGTAAACTAAGATCATGTATTTAATACTTATTCCATTGTTAGAAAAAACCACAGCATCACATAGACATGAAATTACAAGTATTTTAAAATCAATTTTAACATAAACCACAAACAGATTTATCATCAGGAGAAATGACAATTCTGTTTTCCATAAAACATTTTTTCTCCTAAAATCATCCAGGACCACTCTGGCCTGGCATAGAGTAAGTATTTGGGATGTGGAAGTGAATTCTGTGTGAGGGAGATTCAGCATTTTTGAGGGACTGACAAAAGAGGCGTCACTGGGATGCAAGCATAAAACAAAGTATAAAAATCATACTAGCATGACAATTAACCGGACATATCGATGAATCTTTAAAGTTTTGTAATTCTCCTGGACACAGAAACATTATTTTTCCTATCTTTCACTTCCATTTCTGTATGTTCCAGATGTAACTTCTACTTTCACATTCTATTATTTTTGTTAAGATTTTGGTTGGTTTTGCCTATTTGTGATAAATGATGCTTACTAAAAGTCAAGTATCATGTGAGTGCTATTAGCTTGGATTTGTCTTTTTTAAAAAGGCCTTCTGCTCTGCTATAGTATTATGCCCATGCATAACCCACATTAACATTTCTCCTTGAGCTTTTTCCACCAATAAACCTGATCAGTGTACTCTTGGGATCTGTTGTATATTGTTTTAAAGTTTCCCAGGCATGCTGACTTTTGTGTGTGTCTCTGTTGAAGACCTAATTTTCCTGCAAGATATATTGATAATTTTAATCTCTAACAAATCAGCTATTGAATTTGCTGTAACAATATTACTGTTTCTTTCTTTTAGTTCTTGCTTTTTTTTTATCCCCCGTTTAGTTCAGCCAGAGGTCTCTTGGAAATTTCCTGAATAAAGGTCAAAAGCTGGCTCTAACCAGTGTATCTCGTGACCTTTAAAAGGAAAATGCCTCCTGTCTGTTGTTAATTATAGTATTTGATGACACCAAGCTGAGAGGTGTACCTGGCATGCCTGAGGGATGGGATAATACTCAGAAGGATCTGAACAAACTTGAGAAATGGGCCCATGGGAATCTCATGAGGTTTAATAAGATCAAGCACTGGTGCTGCACCTGGGTGGGGACAACCCCAGTCCCAACACAGGCAGGGGATGAACAGGTCAGAGCAGCCCTGCCCAGAAGGTTTTGGGAGTGCTGGTGGCTGAGAGGCTGGACATGACCCAGCCATGGGCACTGCCAGCCCAGAGAGCCAAACGTGTCCTGGGCTGCATCCAGAGCAGCGTGGGCAGCAGGGCCAGGGAGGGGATTCTGCCCCTCTGCTCTGCTCTGGTGAATGGTCATGCTCCAGCTTTGCAATCCTCAGCATGGGAAAGACTGTTGAAGCTGGTCCAAAGGCAGGCCACAAAAATTATCAAAGGGATAGAACACCTGTCCTACTGTCAAGAGAGTTGTTCAACCTGGAGTAAAGACATGACCTTTCACTATATAAGAGGACCTTAGAAGAAAGAAGAGGCAGACTTTTTACTGGGACCTGTAACAATAGAACAAAAGACAACATTTTTAAACAGAACTGGTGTAGTTTCAGGCTAGATACAAAGAAGAAAATTTTTTTTATGAATGTGGTGAAATATTGCAACACAGGGGTGGTGAATGCACCATCCTTGGAGACACTGAAGGTCAGGTTGGACAGGGCTCTGAGCAAGATGTAGCTGAAGATGTCCCTTCTCATTGCAGAGGGTATGGACTAGATGACCTTTAAAGGTTCCTTCTAACACAAACCGTTCTCTGATTCTATGATTCAGTAAGTTGATTCTAGGATTCTTGATTTTTGATTCTATGAGGCTTGGGGTTCACCAAGGTTCAGTACTGTGGCCAGTCCTGTTCAATAAGTTTATCGATGACCTGGGCAAAACAGACCTGCAGAGGGGTCTGGACAGGCTGTATGGATGGCCCAAGGCCAGTGGAACGAGGTCCAACAACCTCAGGCACAACAACCTCAGGAAGTGTTACAGACTTGAGGCAGAGTGGCTGGAAAGCGGTCCAGCCGAAAAGGGCCTGGAGTGGCTGGTCATCTGTGGCTGAACATGGGCCAGTGAGTGCCTGGTAATGGCATCCTGGCTTGTATCAAAAATAGTGTGGCCAGCAGGACCAGGGCAGGGTTTTTTCCCCTGTATTCAGCATTGGTGAGGCCACACCTCGAATCCTGTGTTCAGTTCTAGGTGCCTCACTCTAAGAAGGACATTGAGATGCTGGAGTGTGTCCAGAGAAGGGGAATGAAGCTGGTGAAGGGTCTGGTGCACAAGTGCTGCGAGGAGCAGGAGGGAGTTGGGATTGTTTAGCCTGGAGAAAAGGAGGTTCAGGGGGGAACTTTGTCACCCTCTACAACCTCCTGAAAGAAGGCCATTGCCAGGTGGCTGTTGACCCACAAAGAACCTGGGGAGGTTCTGATGCCTTAGGTTTTAACCTTTATATTTTTCAAATCCTGTACCGCCTAGTGTGTAATTCTGAAGTTTCATGTGGCCTGNAGGTGCCTCACTCTAAGAAGGACATTGAGATGCTGGAGTGTGTCCAGAGAAGGGGAATGAAGCTGGTGAAGGGTCTGGTGCACAAGTGCTGCGAGGAGCAGGAGGGAGTTGGGATTGTTTAGCCTGGAGAAAAGGAGGTTCAGGGGGGAACTTTGTCACCCTCTACAACCTCCTGAAAGAAGGCCATTGCCAGGTGGCTGTTGACCCACAAAGAACCTGGGGAGGTTCTGATGCCTTAGGTTTTAACCTTTATATTTTTCAAATCCTGTACCGCCTAGTGTGTAATTCTGAAGTTTCATGTGGCCTGTTCGCTACTGTTCTTTCATTCTGGTTAGACATAACAAACCCTTTCTACATTTGCACTTCAAGGACACGTTGCTGTCCCAGGCCCCAAAATATGTAAACTAAAACCTTTAAGAGGAGGGGAAAACTTGGGGTAATTACATCATTAACTGAAATTATAATTGGAGAAATAACCCTGATATGCAAAAGTTATAAAAGCGTGAAGAATCCACGACCCAGGGTCCATCCTGGGTGGAGCCCCTCTGAGACTTTTCACTGCCCAGGATGTACCTTTGAAGGTCCCTCAAATAAATACCTTCTTTTATTCTCTTAATCTTGTCTAGCCTTTGTTTTCAGGTAGCCCCTTTGAGGCATCAGTTCAGGCTGGACATCAGAAAGAATTTTTTCACTGCACAGGATTTCAGGTATTGGAACAGACTGCCCAGGGAGGTGATGAAAAACACCATGTCTGGAAGTGCTCAAGATCTGACTTTTCTGTGGCACTTACTGGTGTGGATAAGCTGGCATGGTTGTGTGAGGTCGAAAGTTAGACTCAATGACTTTGGAGGTCTTTTCCAGCCTTAATGATACTTCCATTCTTCGGTTCTATAGTTCTCTGGTTCCATTGTAGTAAAATAGGACAAGCTTCTCTATGAAGCTTATGCCAAGGTGGCAATCTAGAGTTATCCTTCCATATTTTTGGACTGAGCAAAATAATTGTGGCTAAATATTAATTTTGTATAAATACAAGCAGGTTAATTTACTTCAAAAAAACCCTTCAAAAGTTCATAATTGTTGTATGCACAGGAATCCTGATGCAGTAATGTTTTTGTTGCTTGTGTTTTTCTTAAAATTCCAAGGAAGGCACAACTTGTGGTTTTTTTCTGCATTTTTTTTAAAGAACAAAGAGAATTAAGCTAATAACAAACTGTCTTAAAGTTGGGTGAGTATTCACTGCTTTCTTTGATGTTCTTTTCATCAGGTGTGGCCAAAAAACCTTTGCATTATCATCGGTAGTTGTTGGAAAAATTTAAATTAACAAGTTTTCTTCTCTATCTTTTTCAAATAAATATCATGCATATATAATAAAACCAAATCTCCAACCTTATTTTTTGGAAGCTTCATGTATTGAAAGGCATATAATGTAAGTATTAGACATGATCAATTTCAAAATTCACCACCGTGCTTCCTCAATCATTTTTTACTCCATATTACTGCAGTTTTCTTACAGTATAACATTTCAACATGATGGATCTAATTCCCTTTCAAATATTTTAAATTATTTTAGTATTTTTCTTCAATATTAAAAAAAAAGAAGTTGTTTCATTAAAAAAAGTAAAAGTAGATCAATCAAGTGTCCTCTGTAGGGGTTGGAAACTAATTTTGATAAATCCTAGAATTTTTTTCACATACAATAGTAGAAAATTAATTATACTTTTTTGCAGTGTATTCAGTTAGCAGTGTAATGGATACCCACTGAGGCTCATAGTTTATATAATTGTGTCACTTTTATTTACCTTTTTGCTTCCAACTTCTATTTGTATTTGAAGATGATAATGCTGCAGATTGTGAAAAATTAGTGAAGCAATCATGAAGGGATGAAATATTTCTGACTGTTACTGAGCAATAATCAAGATTAGACATGACAAAAGTCAGTGGCACTGTATGATCATTTTTATTATTGATCTACTAATACAAAAGAACCCCTGACCTCAGATCTCTCTCTAGAACCCAAGAGATTATTTTTTTCCAAAGATGCATTGAAGTTTGAGCATTTCTCTCCGATGTGAGATTAACGATACCTGAATGGCTTAAATATACTGAAAGCTTGATAAAAGAAACAGGATTTTAGATGCCAGTAATGGCAGAGTGGCAGGTCATGCTCCAGACAATTAGGGAAAAATTTCCTCTGATGAAAGGGGGAACCAATTATTCCTATTTAAAAATGAAATAAATCAGGGTATGATTTTAATAGTGATTCCTAGAGTTCCTACAATATACTTCCCCTAAGTCTATTACTGAAGATGACAGGTGATCCTCACAAAGTACTCCTATTTTTCACTCTGCTTCTTCATGAAAAAAAACCATTACTGTTTATTCATGTTGATATTGCAATATTTTTAAGTACTACTAAAGGAGCACGTTTGTAAATGAGTGTACTATATGGAATGAGTGCACTAGGGAAGAAAACAGTCTGAAAAGAAAAAAATGGTATCTGTCTCAAGAACAAAATTATTTACCTAGAAATAAACCAGATACTGTATACAAAATATTTACCCCCTCCTCTGGTGTGAAAATCCCTCAAAATGCCATGGAATCCTCCTTGACTCTAATTTTAAAAATACAAAATTTTCAACAGCTTTGAAGATAAGAGGATTGAATGTAAATTATCAAATAAAATCTTTTACTCATTGCATCTTTACTGTTCAAAGAGAGGCAACTTTCAATCCTGTGAGAAAACCCACTAGGTTCAGTGCGGCACTGTCCCTGCTGCAGCTGAATCCAGTGTTATTGGATTCAGTGGCCTTCTCTGCTACAAATACCACACTACCTTATGAAAGCAAATTAAGAACTCACTATCTCTTGGTGTCAAAGACTGTCAGAGTCCAGATAATGGCTGGAATCTGTGGAGCCATGTACAGGTTATGAGGGTTGTCCCACAGCAGTCCTGGTCCTGGTGATTTCCGGAGAAGCTAAGGACTAGTGCTGGTACAGACTCCCAGCCTTATTTACATGAGGCCTTTAATCTTTCTGTGTTTGAAATGTGTACATTTTAAAACTGAACAGCAGTGCCTTTTCATTTATCTATCATGTCCAATATTCCTTTGTATTTTGACATGGTTGCATGGTGCTTCACACAACAGGATTCCTAATTGGTTTCAGTGGGGATACAGAGACACAGTGCAGCGGAGAGGCACTGAAATGCACAAGCTATCAAGAAAAATCTGCCTCCCTATAGCCACAGATACATGGTCCTGTCTACAGGAGCAAGTCAGAACACTACTTTCTGGGTCTGCTACCAAATTAACAAGACCTAAATAACGTCAGAGTCTATCAACTTGAGCCACATTTTCAGTTTGAATAAAGGCAGAACTAGGTACTCCAGTATTCCGTGGTCAAGGACTTCACAAAATCCTCTACTCCATGAAGCAGGCATACCCTAAACCCTTCCATAACCGTAGTGCTGAAAGCAGTACATACTCATGTAATCTTGGAAACATAGTTTTTACCGACAATCCCATGATAATGTAGTACCCTTGAAATGTTGTCACAATGGCTAGTTCTTTTTTTTTTTTAAAGATTTGTCTGCTTATGTGAGAAGCATAACTTTTCTGATATGACTTGGAGAAACCTAAGTATCGTACCGAACCTTCTACCAACATTTATGCAATTTTTTAAAATGCACAATCCTTCCTACCTATGAATTTTCTTATGAGAAAAAATTCTCAGAAGCTAAAGCCACTTTAAATTCAATATTTATTTCAGTGTTCTTACACTTACTGTGGGATCTTCTGTTACCAGAGAACTTGTTAGCCATGATATACAAGAATTCATGAAGGCTTAGATTATTTTGTTTTGCTTTGCTTTGTTTAGTTTTATTTTGAGAGAAAACTTACTCCCTTTAAGCCTCAAACGACTTTTCATATGGTTTGGCCCTCTCTCCCACTTTCATGTAAAAGATCATATAAATTCCTAATTATTTTACTCAATTATAAAATGAGAAATGGAACAGAAAAAAAGGTATTTTGAACAGAAAAAAAAATACAATTACTAGATTTTTTTTTTCTTTTAAACATTTTAATTATTTGATTGATTTTTTTCCTTTTTTTATACATAGACAGTCCTCTTCCCTACATGTTTGGTTTATTCACAATTGAGTCTTGATTATGTGGCTAAATTATAAGAAACAGAGAAATTTTACAACCCAAACTGTTACAAATAAAATAGAAGATTTTAAGCGTTTTACTGTCTTGTATTCTCCTGGGTGTATTCTTCTGCCTTGCAATTCACCTTTAATGCCAATGAGTATTTGGTTTTTTCTGTTATTCTATCTTGGTGAAGTTTCTCTCCTAATCTGCATAATCATTCATGGAGAATCTGAGCTTTTTAGTAAGGTAAGATTTAACTACTTTCATGTCGCCGGAAGAATTTCCTTATGTAGTAATGGAAAGGTGCAAAAAAAGTTACAGAAATATCTGTATCCTCTTGCTCTCTTTTTCATCAACTTCTGCAGAAGTCCTATAAATTGACGTAATTTAAAATGCACTCTGAGAAGAATGAATTTTCTAACAAGTGAATTCCATAGAGTTATGTAAATACTGTGGCATTTCATAAGATCTATTTGCATAGGTCAGCAGCCATTTCAGGTCATATACAGATAAGATAGGAGACTAGCTGAAGTAATTTTGTTCTTGTTTCATTTAAAAGACATTACACATATATGTATGCATACAGTGTTGCAAAAGATTCTTTTTGGCCTTTATATACATAGTACTTACCAGATGGTTTTGCTCAATGTGTATGGAGAAGGAAATAGTACTCATTTATCTCAGGCTCATAAAAAACAAAGAAAAATATTAGATTAAATAAGACTGATGTGGTCTTTTAATTTCAAGTACTAAGGACAGGCCTTAGATTTCTTTCACAGTACACAGAGTGATAGGATGATTGTAATACCGACTGTGACTGCCATCACGGTATCAATTCTTCAATGAAATCTTTAACAGTAATTTCACATATGGCACTGTAAAACCCAGAAGCCCACATAAAAGAAGTGAGAAATGTTAACTCTCTACGTGTAGCTAAGCTTCTCTTGAAAAAAGTAGTTCCATACTGCATGTGACAACCCAGTCCTGAGGGGAACAGATGCTCTGCATTTTTCAGGCCCTATAAGTTATGCTATGCCATAATGCTCTGAAAACCCACGGAGCAAACAGTGTCCTGCTGCATTCACATTCTGCAGTAGATCAAGTTCTACACCATCTCAGGGTGAGCTGATAAATGGAAGACAACATTGAATTCTGAAAGCAAGGCCAAGCTTTCACTGTGCTTTTCAGCCCACAATAAGAGTATTACTAATATATTGAAAAAAAAGTTGCAAAAAGATATTAAAGCTACTCAAAAGGATAGTTAAGGAAAATTAAGAGGGTTGCAGCACCTCTTTCAAACTTCAGCATCAAAGAAATTTTTCCTAGTTTCTTGATTTTTTAAAATTCTTCTTCCAAGAAGATTAAAAAAGAATCCAAGTGTATTCCCACTGCAGTACCTACCCTGCTTATGATCTTGACCACTGATCATCCTCAAAATCTTCCAACTTCATTTGCGTGCATATTTGCATATTCACCCAAATGCAAGAAAAATTTACTACTCAAATCAATCAAATTTAATCAAATGTTCATGGGCTTGACCTTTTCTAAAATCGCACACAAACTATAGAAGTTAAAGACAAAATGGTATTTGAGTAAAATAATGTGTCAGAACTGTGTGTTGTAGTAAAGGTAATTACAAAGTTACAATTGAGTTTCATTTTCAGTTTTATGATCACCAAAAATTATTATAATACTTGATTATAGCCTTTGCTGAATCAACTGACAAGTGTAATACATTTAAAAGTGCAGATTTTTATGCCTTCTTTAAAGAAAGAAGAAACACCAAAAGAAGAGGGAAAAAAATTAAAACCCCAGAGAGCTGCTTTTAAGTGAATTGACCACCCTCTCACTAATTAATTCTCCTTAAGCCCTTATTTTATTTCTAGCCCGTTTGTCAGTGTTAGTCTTTTAATAACCAAATGGTATATAAGCCTTTTGTACAGTATTTTTAAGCTTTCAGAGAGCTCTGCCAAGCTGTATCATGCACCTTTTCCTTAAGCAAAGATAAAGAGGCCTTATAAGAGACCTGTTAGTCCTGCTAATTAGTTGATGCTTTTGACACTCTCTCCCTAAATGCCTAAACATTCGTAAAAGATGTTGTCAGATCTTCCTTCTGCTTTCTAATGTACTTTCCATCTGTGTGGCCACTGGCCCAAACTGAAGCAAAGCACCTATATAATTCTTTGAACATTTTCAAAGTGCTGAGGCGGCAAGATGAAAGTTGAGTAATCTACAAGCAGACTGCTGTACTTTGAGAATATGACTATCTTAATGACAAAAATGTCCTGGATAGGTTGGTGAAATTCGAATGCTGAAAAATGTTTGTAAGAATGTGTGGAATCCACTGAGGAAGTAATTTGTTTTGCTTTCCATACCTTTTGTTTAGGCTGAGAAAATCTTTTAAGATATATTTACAGCATGGAAGTGATGTGCTGAACACAATAAACAGCATGACACTAGCCTAGCTGCTGTGCAATGCACGTCCATGCTTGCAAATAAAAACTGCAACTTATATTCAGTCAAATTACTTAGGTATCTATGTCATCATTTCATCAGAGTCAGTATGGCAGTGTTTCTGCCCAGGACAGTCTGAATTGTTCAAAACAGATTGTCTTTGACAACGCACAAAACAACTAAAAGTAGATAGGGAGACAGCTGTGAAGTTACACAGTTCCACTGATGTCAGAATCACAATGAGCTGTGCTAGTCAAAGTTCTTGTCCTACCTTTTATTTTGAAAAAGGAAACAAAAAAAGTAAATAATGTGTAAATCAATGTCAAGAACAAGAGGAAGACAAGGTAGGAAGGACATCATTCACCAAAAAAAATGTTTGTGGTTTTGCCTTTCTCGATTCACTTTTATACCTAAAATAATTTACGCAAACATATGTATAACTGGCTATGTAGCTTATGCAGAAGAAGGATGTCTTGGGAAAGTATTTAGAGAATATAGAGCAGAATCCAGAAAGTTTTATATGGAGGCAGAAGGGAAAAACAGACAGAAGCATTCAATAAACCTGCTATTTTATGCTGTCTTTTCATTAACTCTTTCTTTAAATACACATCCTAAACACAAGAGCTGCACTTTTACTCCCATACACAGATTTACATTAAAAAAAGATTAACCTAAATCAGCATATTAGTTTTTTTAGAACTTTAAACATGTCATTAAAGTTGTCTGTATCCTCTGAAGCTCTATCGATATTAAGTATACCAGGAAGAATGATCAGGGTAACCTGCAATTCATGGAAGAATTTGCAGAGAAACAGCAAGAGAGTTACTATGGTAGATAACTCCGCCCTAAATTTCTTGGCAAAAGTGTCACATTTGGTGGCTGATGCTTTTAAATTCTGCTGTGGTAAATTTATTATTGGCTCCTAGAATCAGAAATGACACAAGGACAGTCATATAATAAATCTTCCATGGAGAGTCATCCTTCAGGAAAGCTCAAGAAATTCTTCCTCTTGTTATAATGGATCATTTTACTGGATTTGAACATTTCAGTATATTCAACACATATGATGACAATAGTTTTTTGTTGCTTGAAAACATATCTTAGATAAAAACATCCTTCTGCAAAAATATTTAGAAGTCTACTCTTTTTAGAAATTTCTTTTTATGCAAGAGCTCATGGGTGGAATGCCCTGATTTAAGATTAAATATGAATACATGCTGGTATGTATGTTCACAGTACTGACATACAAGATAAGGACATACAAGGACATAAAATCCTGTAATCAGTTTTTGAAGGTTGTCCTCATATCAAGAAGACCAATACACAGACTTTGAAAACTGCAACTCTGCCTGAAAACCAGTGTTTTCAGCAAACTTGAAAGATCCTGAAAGAATAGAAGATAGTAATTACAGGACTGTTAGGGATTTTTTTCCCAAGGATACATTCACATAATCTTCCAGGTGACAGCACCAACTGCACTAACCAAAACGACAATTTGTGTTCATTCATAGATTAATACAAATCAGTGTCAGTGATAAGGTCTTCATGAATGCTACTTAGAGATCTACCATAATAGTTTAGAGTTATGTGGGATAAAATATGCTCCAATTGTATAAATAGTAATTAATATTAGTACTACTCTTTGTTATACTTTTGATCACAAGAGGCTTAAAGCAAAATCTTCCATTAGTCAAAGGTTCAAATACAAAGGAAAGAAAAAAAATACAGTCCTCTTGTTCAGTCATCTCCTGTTTTCATACAAAACTGTGCCATCCCTTCTGGCTCTATGTCTAACACTATTTTGATTTGATTCCAGTTACTAAATAGTTCCACTGATTGTTTTCTTTTTACTTTTTTTGTTGCCTATACTCTCCCCACATATATGTACACATATATATATTTTTGTCATTTGTCTGTCCTCAGTAAAATGCCAATCTCATCAAAGAGAACAAAGAGTCTTTCAAGCACCATCTTCTCAATGCAGCTAAAAACTTGATACATTATTGTCATACCAGAACTGTGTAAGTCTCTCGTAGAATAAAAAAAAAAAAAATCTACCTTACTTTGTCATTCTGTCTCAGAATGACTTTTTAAGTTCTACTACACCATTTTTAGGACAAGGAGGATTAGACTGGCATATGATATGCAAGATTTGGACAAAACATAGTGTACAATGACATGCTGATGTTATTCATTTTTCTGCACTAACCCTGAATAATGGTCCTTGAATTATTCTGAAGTTCACCCTAACACTGAGTTATTTCTCCATTCTGAGGTATTCAAGGTACATGCATTCAAATGTGAGTGTGGTGGTGTTATTTGTGATGTTATAAAGACAATAAAAATAAATCATCGGAGAACTTTTGTGATGTCTGCTCAGTGTGTGTACTGCACTCCCTAGCAAACAGCATGTGCTTCTGTTATATAGATCCACTTCCTCATCACATAAGATCTGCTTTTGACTTACATAACTTTTGAAGTGTTTTTGCACCTCTTTGTTCTTCCTTCCATTGGTATGACTTCTATCTTCCCTTTCATTTTCTACTTTAGCCCTTAGGTCATACTTATAATTTCTTCCTCTTCTGCTAAAATTACATTCTTTTATATTCCTTCATACCTTCTAAAGGCTTATAGTGTACTCGATTCTCTTATCTAGTCCAGTGAGTTAGAAAACTTTTTTTTTTTTGGTTGCCTTTGTCCACTGGTCAGGGTATTATACTACTGCTTCCCTGTACACATCAGCCTCCAAGCACTTAATTCAATATTCTGCTAGGTCTCACCGTCCCTGCATTCAGTTAAATAAAGCATGTTCTATAGCCAGCTCTTTAAATCTTAATCCCCATTGTCTCCATCATAATTTACCAGAGGTCGGCAGTCAAGGTTAATATTTCAGTCACATTTTCTGTGTCCAGAGACATTTTTTGTCCCTTGTCATTTCAACCCCCCAGTGTTTTCTCAACATTTCTCTGGCTTTCACCATAGCTTTCAAGAGGAAAGGGCAATAAAAGTAAATTTAATGCTGCCTTTATGAAATCCCACCATCATTTGTTGGCCACCTTGAGATTGACTAGTAGACTTTTTGTTCAAAAGAGAATTAGAACCAAAAAGAGGGCTGACAGGGAAGCTGTGTGCCAAAGATGGTCAAAGGAAAATAGTCTCTGACACTTTCATTTGGTGGGTCTCCTTTCTCATCATGTGATGCCCAAACAGACAGTGACTAGAAAGCAAAGTTAAAAAAACAAAAACTTCTCCACTAAAAAAAAAAAATTAAAAAAAATTTTTAAAAAAATCCTGTTTGCTGACAGATTCATTCTTATCGATGTTTTATGTCTCAGTTGAAGAGTTGTGAAATGCAAGATGCTGCAATGCTGCTCTATTATATTTTCTAATAACATTCTACTAAAGTAAAAATGAACAAGTTCTTGCAAGATTACTTCTGGTCTACATCATTGAGAATTCTCACAAAAATATTATGCAACACACAAAATCACAGTAGGTCCCTGAGAAGGCTATTCTACAGTCTTAGGAACAAATGGTCAAGTTCAGATGGATTAGCCACTCTACTGACCTTGGAATTATAGGAAAAAAATTTACCAGTACCTTAGAATCCTTGAAATTAACTATAACTATTAACTATGATTTAGGCTATTTTCTATCATTGATTAAATAATTTATTTTTGTCTCCCATAAGAGACCATCTGACTTTTTGGCTTAGCATTTCTGCAGAGTGGTTTTGATCAAAGGTTACCATTTAGTCTTCTCAGAAGGTCAGATACTTGAAGAAACTGCTCTTTGATTAGACAGATACAACCGAAGGGCTTCAGATCCTTAGTGTTCCAGTCTTTGATGTCCCTTTTGGCACAAGCCTCAGAGTCTGCAGCCCTGCTCTACTAGGCAAAGCCAGGATGTGTCCTGGTTTGAGACAAATTTGGAGGAAAGGTCTGAAATTAACTTTCTCTGATAGAAGGCAGTTGTCAGCAGCCTCTCCACCACCAGGTTCAGAAAGAATTTTTCTCAGAGGAAAGTAAAAACCCTGTCCATTTAACAAGTAGGGTGCATACACGCACGAAAAAGAATGAATAATGTTAAATAATAAAACTTCTCGCTGTGGAGAATACCTGAGTCCTTTCTGTAAGTGTGGCTCTGCTCTCTCCGGAGCTGGGGTTTGGTGTGAGCCCCTTTGGGCCATGGTGTAGGGCCTCCCGGTGATGTTCTGGTGTTCTGTTCTGGCTGAACAGTTCCAAAAAGAAACAACTGTCCCAGGAAAATGCCTTGTTTCAGCTAACAAACAAGAAGTTAGCTAAAAAGCAAGAGAATGCAACTCTCTTCCCTGCTGAAGAGAGCCGAGAGCTGGGGAGAAGAGCAAGCAAGTTATCTCTGAGCACAGACTGCCAAAAGAATTCCACTGGCTCTCCCCCTGGAGCTAGCCTTAAAGGCACAGAACTCTGGCATAGGGCAGATGACAGGGAATACAGTCACCTCAGGACAGGATGCAACTCTTTGGCTCTTTTTATTTGAACAATAGCTCATGTCATTCTATGGGAAAAGAAAAGGACAGAGAAAGGAAGGGTAGGGAAGGGAAGGGAAGGGAAAAGGGAAAAGGGAATAAGGGAAAAGAAAAAGGAAAAGGAAAAGGAAAAGGGAAGAGAAGAGAAGAGAAGGGAAGGGAAGGGAAGAGAAGAGAAGAGCGTATTTTTCAACATTTGAAACTTAAAAAACTCTACTAAATTATTCTTAGACATATTAATATTTCAGTGAGCAAAATAAAGTCCAGGATATAATTTGTCAGCAATTGTAAACATTTTTAAATTATGAGGGAAGAAAGCAGATTTAGAGACAAAGACATAAATATTATACTCATTCTTAATTGTACACTAATAATTTGTAAAGTACAGGTTATTTACTGAGTTCTTTCAAATTGCCATTTGTTCTTTATTTTTAGGGACCCAAAAGTGATCTATCTTTTCTGGACTCATATAAACTGTGTTACCACATAGAGAATATGAAACTGCCATTTCACTTCACCAAGTTAAATGTTGTGAAGTAAAACTATCCTTTCAGTTTTCCCTGGTAAACATAAATTATTGATAATAAAATGTACCGGCTAAATTTCTAAATGACAAATGTCTTTAAAAAGCATTTCTACAAGGAGGGACTTTATGATGCTTGAGTTAATTTATCATGTTAATATTTTCAAGTGCTGGTTGCTTGCAAGACTGATTTTTGGATGTAAAAATAAATAGCTGACTAAGTTCAAGTACTTAAGTCATTCAGTTACAATCAAATAGACATTTGAACACACAGTTTTGGGTGAAACATAGCAGCATTTCTCAGTGGGCTCAAAATCAGATCACATATAAAATGAAGAGTATATCCAAGTGGGAATTTTACTATTTGAATTATTATTAGTATTCACTGAATTATTCTCCTGCTATAGATAAAGTAGTAAAAACACCTTTAGAATTTTTGGAATCTAAATATTCAAAATGAATGCACATAAACAACACAGTCTCTGCAAAATTAATGCATGTGAATCATGTAGATGTATAAGAATATACACACATATATATATATATGTACTTTAGTCTTAGTGTTAAGTGTTTTATTTTATAATCCAATGCAATAAAGACTAGATTTATTGTGAACACTATGTGACTTTGGGACAATAGTTAGCTTAATATTTTCATATCCTAATGTGGAAACAAAACAATGCTTCTTTTCTTTTCTGCAAGAAACATTAAGTTGTATGATACAATATGTTACATGATAAGAAATTTTACAGACTCAGTTTATATAGCGTAACACATAAGCTCTGAGTTGCTTGACTGACTGAGTTTGCTGTTTTATTTTTTAAAGGAAACACAATTTTTAAAAATAAATTATTCATAATCAAAATGCTCTTTCACTTCACAGCAGAGGATTGCTCTTTTTAAATAAATCCTAGAGAATTATTATTAAATCACCATACATAAGCCACCTCATCTTTATGGTGTAGAATTTTGTTCAAAACATGTACAGACAACTAATCTAAACTTTGAGATTAAATAAGATATTTTCACAAGCAGTAGAACCATTATTTTCACATGGCTTATAGTAAATGTGTCATAAAGTACAAGATCTAAGTAACTATTAAGTAAGAGTTACAACAATATCCCTGAAAACGTGAAAAATATAAATTAATAAGCAATACAGACTTAATCTCATGCTCAATTAATTAACCACAGCAAACTAATCAAGACATTTGTCTTTTTCTAATGCACTTACATAATTTTGGAATTAACTCACAAAATATCTCTTCGCCTTATGAAGTGGACCATTTACTAGGCCATGGGTCTGATATAAGTCTAAGAGAGCGGTTTTAATTATGAAAAAGAATGAAAAACAGAGAATGATGTGCCAGTTTTTGGATTGTTGTATTTGAAGACAAATGGCATCTTCATTTAATATAGCATTTTGAAATTATTTCAGTGAAAGAGATCTTTTGCTGAAACACTTAAGTTGCTTCATCTTTGTCACAACATTCGTTTAACAAAAAGCTATTTTTGACAAAAACCAACTTTTGCATTGCTATGGTATTTACTTAACACCAGGAAATCTTTAGCCAATTACAATATTCTACCGCATTGAAATTTAATGAAGAATAAAAATATTCTTCCAAATTTTATGATAGATTTTCTGTCATGGATCCAGAATTTTGTGCATGGAGCTTGTTACTTAAGAACCCTATTTATCACTTTTCCCTTTCTGCATTAATTCATTGGTGCGTGCTGGCTATACCTTGCATTTACTTATCAACTAGTGAGGGGATAAGATGTCCCTTAGGCTTTGGTCAGATTCTCTGATCACTGACAAATTGAAAAAAAAAATAGTCTTCAGAGGTAAGATAAAGAGAAAGGAAGATTATTTCAAATGGTAGTGATGAGGTAAAGGAAGGGAAAAAGGGAAGACATTTCTGCTGATTTATTCTTACCATCAGTCTTAGTACATGGTTTCACTGAAAAAAAAAAAATTAAAGTAATTACTCAGTTTTAATTAAGTTATTCAAAGAAAACAGCTGCAACTACAAATTGTTATTTAGCCTGAAAATGAGATGCTGAATTTCCTATGAAATTTACTGCTGGAGGTCAGATAGAAAGAGGTCTTTCCCCATTTTTCTGCCACTTGGAATAAAATATCAAAGTATGCTCATGTCTTTAACCAGTTAAAATACTTAAAACACACAATATTTTATGAACTGATCTGCACAGAAAATTTAAGCAAGAAGGCTTTGATAGAAGCAGGGCGGAAAAAGCTTAGCAGCATCTGCACCCTCAGTGTAACCACAGCCCCTGCTAGTCTTCAAGCCTCTTTGGAAGTCTGAATAATTTAACCAGTACCACAGCGAGTTCATGCACTTGCAAAACACACTTCTAAAACTGGTGTGCTAATGGTTATATTATTCATATTTCTGATTTCTGCCTTTCTAGATAGAAGTAGGGGGTAAGAAGCACATGCTGACTTTGAATCACACTTTGGCCCTGAATGTCTCATGGCTACAATTTGGAAGAAGGACATGAGTGCCCAGGTTTATCACTGGTTTCAGCTTCCCTTCACCCTGAGGTAGCGATTACAAGCTCTCAAGTTTTCTCTTCTTCCTATCTGCCTTACCACTTCTTTCTCTCTCCCATTTGATGGTAGAGTAAAATTATGTATCTGATTATACCAACTAATTTCATGATGGGTCTTATCACCTAGAGTGGTAGCATATAGCTCATATAGATCATTAGTAACCACTGAAACTGTTAAGAAAAGACATTATTAATTCTCTAATACCATGTCATGCAGTGAAAGTGCTGTAAAATATAAATAATCAGATCTTTGCAAATTAAATCCTGTTCGTACATTTTCAAATCTGCTGTACATGTTCAAGGGTCCTGACATGCACTCATTTTCTGGGGTCTGACATTTGAATTTATTAATTTTCAATATATTAAAGGTAGCATAATGTCCACAAAAGAAGAAGCATGGGAGATAAAAGTAAAGTGAGATGTTTTAATTAATGTTAGGCTAACCTTGGGAAAAGTAAGGAATGTCAGTTTTCTCTGTGAGCCACAAAGAGACAGAGTTTAGTCTCCAGATGCAAAGACAAGCAATTATGATTTGTTTCTAAGGAACAGGGAAATTTATAAAAAGATGAGCCTTCTTCCTGCAGCATTTGTGAAACATGGGCTAATACTCAATTTCACTGACTCTCATAGTAATAAAACTCCTGATCCTAAATCCATAAAAATCAATAGTGGAATTGATTCAGGGACTACGTCTCAGCTTTACATCATTGTAAAAGTTATATCAGTTGCCACTTTCCCACCTAAGTTGTTGTTCTAAATTGAAATACAAAAAACCACTGAGTAGGTAACCATGTGATAGGTTACCAATAAAATTGCTTTAAAATAGCTGGAATTGGCTCACACTTAACCTTCTCACTTTTCTGCTTGTATACATAATTTTAGAGGGGCAATGTTATTTTCTTTGGGTGCACACAGTGAACCTTTGACTGGATGGGGCTATTGAGCCTTTATGAGAACACAGTTATTTAGCTAATGTATAGCAATTTTCATTCTCCATACATTACATTGCAGTGGCATCAGGCCACTCTTGTTTTACACAATGTAAACCAAAGATGTTAGTAGAGAGCAAGGGAAAATTACGGTAAAACAGGAATGCTTTTTATGCCTGAAATGGCTACCTAAAAGAGAGACTAGAGAAGAATAAGGGAATAAAGGAGGTATTTATTTGAAAGGCCTTCAAAGGTACACCCTGGGGTCCAGAGGCTCCTGCCTCAGTGGATGCCAAGATGAACGACATGTCACGAGTGCTTCACACTTTTGTAAGTTTGGTTCATTTGCATATCGGCATAAATTCAACAATTAAAACTTTAGGTAATTATGTAATTTCTCCAAGCTTCCCCCCTCTTCCCAAGATGAAGGTTTACAGTTCTTGGGCCTAGGACAGTCTGAATGTCCTTGGAGAGTGAGCTAGAGAGGCTTTGTTATGTCTGTCTTAGCATGAGAGAGCAGCAGCTAACGAGGTACAAGAAACTTCAGAGAAGGCAGTACAGGATCTGAAAATTATACAAGTTAAAATCTAAAGTATAACTTTGGTGAATTCAGTTGTCAAAAACTGCTTGGCAACAGGTCCACAGCTAGGCAGTACCTAATCCTTTTATCTCACTCCTGTTTAGATATATTCATTACAGGGTTCAGTTTCATGCTGCTAGAGTAATAAATAGTTGTTATACAAGAGACATTTTTAACTCATGTATCAAGGCACTTTTTGATACCTGTTTTTCAGATCCATTCATGTGCCTGATGTCTACTGCTGCATATGAAATTTGGCACGTACAGGTGCAGAATCACCATCTGAAACTGAGGATCTGTTTGCTGCTTATTAATTATTATTTCTTTAGGTTTTTAACTGTTTCTTTCTCAATTTCTCTATAAATAATTTCTAAGACATTCAATAGAATGGTAAAAGCTAAGTTGCCTTTTAATCTGCAATAAAACTGCTGCTAGTCACCAGCAACATTAATCTATGATATCCTAACATGCTACACATAATTAGAGTTAATCTTCAAGCATTTAAACCATTACAGACTGCTCAATCTGTCTATTCATAACCAGCTATTAATTTATAAAGACTTTTGCCAGAAGTAAAATTGTTGTAATCCCAACAGGAATCCTTCAGATAGGGAAATCGAAAAAATTAGCAGACTACCTCATCATTACAGAAGAGCCTCTTATTTCTGGGAAAAAAGAGAGAGACTATGAAAGCTTAAATGAGATTTGACTGTCACCATGCCCTGGAAAGAATTTGAACAAAGGTCAGGAGAACAGAGTATAATCATGACTATCAACTTCTACACAGAAGCAGATTCTAAACTAGTTGGCTAAACTAGGTGCTAAATTTACTTTGCTTCTGGACTTTCTCAGAAGTGTTATTTTTTAGATGAGGCTAGGTACTGCATGTGGGAATGGCACTGGGCCTTTTGTGCTGCGTAAGACAAGGAACAAGAACTCTGAAAGTACTAAACTTGAAGATATTCTATATGGACTGCGCAAATCTAAAGAAAAATAGAGAAGTATAGTAGATCTTAATGAGGTAAGACCGATACTCTGGCTTTATGAAGGAGTATCAACTTATTATGAATACAGAAGATGAAGAAGAAAAGTAGATCAATTAATATTTCTCTGTGCAAAAAATAAAACTCCAGAAAATACCTTTCCCTGACAGCAACTTTTTCTCCTTAGGAATAATTTACTTCAAGCACTTAAACAACACAGTTATAGCCACAATTAGAAGCAAGGAAGATTTTTGTTTTCCAAATCTGTTTCTTTTGACCTATTTTAGCAATAAAATACAACTGACTGCTTTCTGTTCCTGTCATCTCAGCTGACTAAGTGTGGAAAGACTAACAAGAACTCCAGTTTATATTAGTGTATCTGTAACCCAAAATGGTTAACTTAAATGACAGTTGCATTTAAACCCTTCCCAGAAAACAAAACATAAGGTTCATATTCCATTTCAAAATTCTAAACATTAAACTGAGAACAACTTCATTTTGTTTTTAAATTCATCACACAATGGAAAACAGTGAAGATATAATGACTACAGTATACAGCCTTCATTAATCTCTCTGAATATGAATTCAGCCTTATCTTAATACCTACCAAGAGAGACTTGGTTAGCATGACTTTTTCACAAGCACAACTCCCTCATTAACACCAGAAATAATAGCTGGATGGTCTACCAAAAGTAAAGAATGTGTTTTGGGGTTTTATGTGTGACAAGCTGTATGATTCCACAAAAATACAGTTATTACTTTGTGGAAATATTCTCTCTTCTGCAATGTCTGATTTAAAAAAATATTTTTCTAAATGATTACAAGAAATAACATACGGAAGTTTCTAGTGCAGCCTATATAGTCCTGCTTCTGCCAGGTGGTCCAATGTACGAATTGACAAGGTCACTATTTTAAGCAGGTCCCCCAGTAAGAATTAAAAAAAGAAAATGAGCTGGTGTTTCATTGCAATTTCTTAGGACAGTATTTCTGTTTACTCCTGTTTATCACACTCTAATATGAAGAAGGTAAGACTGTAAAGTATGAACAAAGAGTAGGTAAACCATGAATTTAATTGCACAGGAGGCAGGCAAATTATTCTGGATTCATCCAAATTGGCAGTCATAACTGCAGGGCAATGCTGACACGACATCAGACCTCAAAAAAGTCTACTCACAACAGTTAGCTAGGTGACTGTGTTAAAGACAGTGTCAAGCATCTGAATTAAGAATTAAAGCTTCTTTGGAAACCACTGTAGGAGTACATTGCAGCACTATTAGTTCAGAATGCTTTAATTATCTTCTTCTGGTATATAATGTGAATAATTTGGTTTTTTAATTTTGTCTTTGCTTTAAGAAGTTATTAATAAGTACCTCTCAGAATAAACCCTTAAATTATAGCTATTATGTATCACTGACCTCTATGGCATAAAATATGTAAATGTGTATATATGTATGCCATATATTTACATTTAGTGTATACATACAAGTAGGCATATATATAATACACGCATATACAGACATAAAATATATAATATTTGATAAAATATTTTCCAACTTAGAAAAGAATCTGTCAATGTGTAATTTGGAAATACAAGCAGTGACTGTTTTCCTAGTAGTCTTTTTTTCACCACCACTCTCAATGAGTTTCACAACCAGGTCTCAATGACCATGAAGCATAGATATTATAGGACATTTTATTTCAGAGGATTTTTTTTATTTTATTTTTTATTTATTTTAAAACTTCTTAGTATTATTTTGATGACACTTGTTCTCTGATTTTGTTAGTGTGATGCTGCTTAAACTCAGTTAAAAAATACCCAACAGAAGAAGCTGTCATCATCCTTCTTCTTTAGAGCCTGAAATATTTTTCCTGTTGTATGTATACTTGCTGCATTTCAGGCATCACATCAGACATTTATTTCACGTCATGATTTATCTAAACACCCCAACATCACCAGCTTTGTCTGAACGAGACTTTGAAGATACCGTTCTAGGAATTAGAGTTCTGTAAAGATACATGTATTTAATAAATCTGGGAATTCTTAATCACCGTGAATTAATAGCCCCATTGACAGATCAGAGAAATCTGGGTTTATGTTTAAAAGTAAAGCAAGCTTGTAAGTAGCCTTAGCTTTGCAGTGCAGCACTTAGCCCAGTCAACCATAGTATTTGTAAAGAACTTTAAGTGAAAGGATGTGTTAACTTACAACATAAAATATAATCTTCATTTTACTATTTGTGTTGTGAGATCTTCAGTGTGGTAGGACATGAACACCTAAAGTAAGATGCTTACACAAGTAATTTTCTTTTGCTTTCCTACTTTGGCTAGTTCTCAACAATAATATAATACAATACAGATATTCACTGCATAATTCACAGATATTACACTGTGTTCCATCATGCATGGTAAATTAAAATATTCCATTAACTAAACAAATTTCTGGTGCCATAAATCAAAGCACACTAAGTAAATCACAGTAAGTGAAAACAGGATTGTAATCACATCACATTGATTAAGTAGAGACTAGAAATAGTAAGGTTTATCATATTTAATGGGTAGAGATGATTATGAAACATACAATTTTGAGGTTTGGACTTTCTTGATTTTTATATTCTTTTTCTGAATTGCATGTATAGTGGTTTTTTACTTCAAGGCATTATCAAGACAAAGGAAGATATTTTTAAGTTTCAATGTTTGCAGACTTTTAACAAAGCAAGTTATTTCACAGTGTTGAAAACAGCTAAGAGGGTAATAGAATCATATTAATGTCCTGGTAGTGAAAACTGTCTGTTAAAAGAAGTGATATTTACATTGAGTATGTTCTCATACTCCAGTCAGGACCTACTTTTTGTTCTATAAAACAAACATAGGAGAGTAGGCAGATGAGAGAACATCCCACATAATACGCGTATGGAACAAAACAATATCACATGGGGGACATTTTTGCATTTGTCTAAACTCACAGAGGGTGACAGATGATGTTTCCACTCATCTGAGCAGCATGATGATACGACTTTGAGAACCATTTTAGGTTGTTGTATGCGTGTATCTCCTGAGGGTATGTTAATAATGGAGAATGCATCCAAATCAATCAGTCAAATTGAAAATGGTAGTTGGACCTCCCAAAAGTATTTGTTTTAATCAAAGTATTTTTAACGTAAATTAAATATGTATATTTAAATGCGCAAATGGGCTAAACAAATGTGCAAATGGGTTCTTTCTGTCGTTTATCACTTTCTTCTGGGCACATATTTTCTCTCATACAGGACTGAAGAATACTGGAGGATTGCAGTATACCTGTTGTAATGCAAAAATCTGACTTATGACATGTTGACATATATAAATAATGACATCCATTATTTTTGTTCTCAAAATTTTTGCTAAAATGAACAGACAGGAAATCTGTTTGTTTGACAGGTTGGTTTCAGTAAGTCTCAGGAGTCATGTTTTAAAATTTTGGTTTGAAGTGTTCAGAAACATTACTTGTAGGGTTTCTGAGCTGTTCAGTTGAAATCTACTTCAGATAAGCAGTTTGTCATAACCTTTTTCTGTTAGATGTTTATAAGTTGCTGCAAGCTTTTATGACATTAGCCATAGCCATCTGCTTTAAATAATTAGATATGTGTTTCAAGATCTTCCTGAAAGGTTTTAGGCCTGAATCACCTCAGTACTTTCTCTATTTCCCTCATATTCTCTTTGTCGCTCAGATGTACCTGGTTAGCATAGCTGGAAAATGCCCAATATTTCTCTTTTTAAAAGCTATTTTCACTATTTTAGATTTGTGCCACAATTTAATATTAAAATTAAACTATTCTTTCAAGGCACCAGCCTTATTTAAAATTATATTTAGTCAACACAATCTTGCCCTTCTTTAGAGCAGTATTAAGGAAAGCAACCTTGCTTTCTCCACATAATTGCTAACATTAATAAATTTAAATATGATTAAAGGATTAAGACCTGAAATTTGACATACAGAGAGGAATTTGCCTTTCCGTAGCTCCCTTCTGTGAAAAATCTGTTGACATTTATAAATTATAAGACTCTGAATATTCTGTTTGCAAATGTCATTGAAAATTTTTCATGACTGCACAGCCTAAGTCTTAAAAAAACAGCAAACTACCATTAATACACCTTGCTAACCTCAAGATTCAATGTATAACCACCATTTCTGTTAGATGACTAAGCATTCTTTCCTGTAAGACAGTAATTAAGTGAACTTCTCCCCTTCCAAGTACTAATTTTGCCAGCCAGGAGCCACTGACACATCAGGTGTAGGAATGCAGACATGGAAATCACTCTCCCAAGAAATTCCCCAAGGCTTTTGTCCGGCTTATAGCCATGGAAGGAAGCAGAGAAAGCCACCTGGCTGGAATACAGCAGGGTAATGAGCTGGACTTGTCATGGTAGTGCCAAGAGGAGTTGGGACACTATGACTGAGGGAATAAGAGAGCATATTTTATGAAGAAAAGATGATGAACATGGAAACAAGTGTCTAGCTTACTACACAAATTCCCAGGGTCTCAGAATTATCGAAGCCAGAATGCACATGTAGGAATCATCCAATTACTTTGGATCAGTGTGTGATGGATGCACTCCTCCTGTTTGAGATAACAGAACTTTGGTTGGGGCAGATGCTCAGCAGGTGGGCCTAACTAAAGTTAATCCTATTGACTGCAGCTGTCAATAAGACAGCACCAAGCCCCCCAAATGGTTTGGCTGCATACTTTGGATAAGCATCCAAAACTTCATGAACACAGAAAAAAATCTGACAGAAAACCAACCACTTTATGCAGGCACCAGGGTGCATTGAGGTCTCCCTCCACAGCAGCTGTCCAAGCAGTAGTGATCTCCAGTTGCTGAAAGATCCCTTACTTGCCGCACTGGACATCAGTGGGTTGGTAGGTGACATGTTATGCATACCTGTAACATTTAAGATATGAAGAGCAAGCTTAAACAATAGTATTTGAATCCCATACTTGCGGGGTTGCTGCGGTTAGCGACGGAGGGTGTCCGTTCCCTCGTCCCCCGCGGGTAGAGACGCCTCCGGATGCAAGTCCGGTGAAGCTCCCACGGGATGGGGAAAGCAGGAGAAGCAGTGCTCACCCTAGCTGGTGGTTGAGCTGGTCGCAGGCGAGTAACTACAAGCACGAAGGATCCTTTTGAAACAAGCTCTTTAATGGGGGATGCTTCCACCAAGGAGCCAGCCCAAAAGGACCCCGGGCTGCTCCTGGAACGGGGTTTTAAGGGGAGAGGGTGGAGAGTAGGAGCCCGACTCTGATTGGATCAGGGGTGGATCCGGGCCACACTGACAGGGATGAGAACCATTGGGAAGTGAACAGGGGAGGGATACAGCATAACTAACCAATGGGGAACCGAGTGGGGTAGAAGATTCTGGACTTGAGGGCAAGGGTTTGGGGAGATTGGCAGGATCACTCCGCCCCTTGGGAGGGGAACGGGCGGAGAGTGACAGGGATCCTCCGCCTAGTGGGCGGAGGAAGGGGAGAGGCCAAAGGGTAAGTGACA
>VZRF01000553.1:127175-140593 GCA_013396875.1 Vireo altiloquus
TTCAGTGAACCAATCTATTTGTTAAGTCAAATTGTCTTTTGGAACAGAAAAAAAAGCCAAGCAGACTTTTAGTTTTTTAGCCCATTGATCATAAGGATATGGTCGAGAAAGTGCCCAGAACAGGTAACATGTTACCCAAATAAGCAAAAACTACCCCTGCAAAAGTTTACTTAAGCCCTGTTTTGGGTACTTCATCATGTTCTGCCTGGTACTGTTTCAAATTATATTAAAGTGAATTTGTGCAAGATGCAAAACAAAGGCCTAAGATCTTAAAAGAGCTAGTGTAAGGCCCCAGTCGACTCAGTAAGAATTTTGAAAGGGCTTACAGTGGTTCATGGACTCTAAGTTGGACACATGGGAGAAATACTGACAAGATATTCTCATGAGGTCAAACCAACTTTACCAGCAAGCATTAGAAAATCAGGGAACTTTGGCAGAAGGTTTAGTACAACATCCAATCAACACAAAACACTTCTCACAGCATTAACTTGGGTCATTCAACTTAGCAAACTTTAAACCCCTTTGATGTTAAGTTACTCAAAATATTCCAAGAAAAATAATTAGAAGAAGAAGAAAGACAGAAAACGTATAGAAAAACACACATATAACCACCAACTTCTGGGTTCCAGCGTTGTTCAGATCTCAGCTCCAACAAGGAAGTAGAGTCAAGAAAAATACAATGGTCTCCTGCTTGCCCTTAAATACCCCTCAGCCTTCGTGGTTCTCCCCCAAGGTGGGACTTCTGTCATCTGGCCACTCAGGAGCTGAGCTAGGGAAGAGTGGAGCCCTGACTTTGGTATGAAGAAGCCCCTCTGGGGCTGGTGGGGGGGTAGGTTGTGGGGCAGTTTACTGTCTTGCCAGGGCAGGGCCTTACCTGCCTCTCTCCCCCATGCACATGCATGCGAAAATGTCTTGAGACATCAATCCTTCCAGTCTCTGACAGTGAGACACCATGAGAGTTCTTTCTACAAAGGGCTATAAGAAAAGAGTTTCAGTGGACAAAATTATTAGGGATGAAATGGAATATTTAGTTTGATCTGAAACGAAATAAGTCTCTTTTGGATACATATTTAGAAACAGCTCTTTAAAAATTAAATGTTACTTAAAGTAAAAAAATTATTTGGATGAAACATCCAGAGTTCTCACTTGATTACAAGTATTTTCTAATGAAAGTTATTTGTCTGAACAAGTATTTGCAGTCCTAATGTGCATGTCATAGAGTTAACATTTGAAGAATTTTTCCTCACCTGTACAAGGAATAGTGCAGCTGGCAGGACCAGGGAAAGCACTTTGCACACGTTAGGTCGTGCCATGAGTACAGTATCCAGTTCTGGGCCTGACAGCTTGGGAAGGATGTTGAGATGCTCAAACATGTCCAGAGAAAGGCCACAAGTCTGGAGCACAAGTCCTGTGAGGAGCGGCTGAGGGAGCTGGGGTTTCTTAACCTGGAGAAGAGGAGGCTCAGGGGTGACTTTATCACTCTGTAGAACTGCCTGAAAGGAGGCTCTTCTCCCAGGCAACCACTGACAGAATGAGAGGACACAGTCAGCTGGGCCAGAGGAAGTTTAGGGTGGACATTAGGAAGGATTTGTTCACAAAAGAGTGATTGGTATTTGGAAGCTGTTGTCCCAGGAGTTAAAGAAAAGACTGGATGTGGCACTTTAGTGGCATAGTTGTGATGTTCAGTCATAGGTTTGATTCTATGGTCTCAGAGGTCTTTTCCAACCTAGTTGAGTCTGTGATTCTGTAAATGTGAGCTCTGATTTATGTGACTTTTCTGCTATCAAATTGCTGTTTAATTGTGAGATTCCTTATATTCCAAAACAATCACAGGATTTAACTTGAAAGCAGTATCAATCAAAGGTCTGATAGAAAGTCAGACTTTCTCTGACAGCAATTTAAAGGTTTGTTCTCTTCCACAGAAAGGCTACAGTTCAGGAGTCTTGAATAGGAAAGTACTTCAGTATATTTTAAGCATGAAAGTATTCCCAGTCACTTCAAGGTGGAGTTATTTTGTCCCTCAAGGACACAGAGGGACTTAAATAACTTTAGTGATTTAGAACCTAAACTTTTCCTATGAGATGCTAAAGCCCACAAAATTTTCTTGCATGTAGAATATCATCTCAAGTGTTGCAGACAGAAGCTGGTTAAAAAGAGATCGTAAGTCTTCAAATAGCTTATTTTGTAAGAATACTAAATTGCAGTGTAGCACTTTGAAGACAGTAGGTTTACTGTAAGTAAACACACCTGCACCAGTATTAATTTATACCTCTTTTAGTCAGAAAGAGACTCAGTGAGGCACACTATTAGGCATTATAAACACAGTGTCTAACAACTTAGATATTTCAAGAAAAGATAATTTCATATCTGTTGACAAAAATTATATATCAGATTTTATTTTAAATTATATTAAAAAAATCTATAACAACGACTTCAAGGACCACAGACAAAATATAATTTGTTATAATTTTCTAATATTTTCTCTTATTAAATAAAGTTGAAAGTAGCTGTCCCCTTTGTTNAAACTTTCTTGCTATTTTATTATTAAAGGAAGGGCTGGAGGAGGTGAAATATTTTCACTGCCTTCAATATTTTCATTTTGAGGAAAAAAACCCCAGTTTTTAGAAAAATGCACAAAGTTGTTTGGAAGAATAAGCAAATAGGCATGGGAATACTAAATAACTCATGCTTTATTTCCTCTGGATTCCTTTTTTTTTTTCTTTTGCATTTATTGAGATAGAGAATACAGAGAAGGAGTGTAAGACGTGATCATTGTTTTGATTTCCTTTGACAGAGAAGTTTACTGCTTTCCTGTATATCAGGTATTTTTAGTGTATGTGTCATCCTCAAACAGATACAATTCTTCAGCGTGATTCTTAAATCAGAAAGAAATATGTGGGCACATACATATACCTCTGCATCTTCAATCTAATCATGACGGAGTCTAAATTGACATGTTAATAGACTGCAAAGGTGAGAATTCCAGTGACTGTTGAAGCAAACCATTGATTTTTCCTGGTTTACAGGGTAGAAACTTTTTCAAATATAGGAAGCAGTTTAATAGAAGAAAAAGAACAGAGAGGAGAGATATAAACAGTAATATAGTGCGTGAATTGCGATAAAGAAGCTGAAACCGAGATAAAAGATCATATGTTCCAAGACCCTGAGGGCAAAATTGAACTTCTGAAGTTAATACACACGAGCATACAGACTCAAATGATACTTACTACAAGGACAAAAATGAAGAGTAATAGCAAGGCCAAAAAAAAAAAAAGACTTTTCAATACTCAAGAAATAATTTCAAACTTCTTGGTACAAAGCAGCTAATATGTAAAACATACAGGTCCATCTGTGTATCTATCTCTTTTTGTGGGTTCAGCACCCAGTGATAAAAGGAAATGTGTGCCATGCACACAACAATGTAGAGTTGTGCTCAGTCTAACATTGTTCAATGCATTCCACCGCCTTCTCTTCATCCTTCCAAAACTTTTTGAGCCCACTCCTTCCCAGTTTGGGAAGGGGCACATTTATGTTTTGCAGCAATCTATCCATGGCAAGCCTGCTGACAACATCAATTTTCTATCACATGAAAAGGGAGATTTTCCACAACCCTTTGTGTTTGATTAGCCTGTCAGTGCCCCAGGTTAGGCAAGACCTTTGTGCCTGACCAATCTGTCACTGTTCCATTATGGGGACCCTTCACTGAGCGGTCTGCTGGAATGGAGGCCAGTTTGACCAGCACTTTCAGGGTCACATGCAAACAGAAAGACCCCCTCCCAGGTCCCCACACCTTTAATCTTCAGTGCCTCAGGAAAAATCCGACACACGCCAACATGAGAGAGCCCTGTCTTCCAGACTGCCACAATCAAGGATGTTACCCACTGCCAGCAACTGTTAGTGCCCTCAAAGGACTCACATGTAACAGTTTATGGAACAACTCTCTATTAATATAATAGAAAATTGTGACAGGTTGAGGTTTGAAGATTTCCAGTGATATTATCTTGTTGCAAAAGTGTGATCAGAGCAATATATGAACAAGGCCTAATCCCTGACTTGAAAAACTATATCAAAATGATTGTTCATCCTGCACAGAATATGGTTCTTACCCAGTAATCATTGCTATAGGGGAGAAGACAGGTTCAGCCTGTCAACTTATCCCAGAAGTTACAGTGGAGTCTTCTCTATCTTCTTCCCATTTTTAACTTACTTTTATATTCATTTTTATGTTTAGGCAGAGTTTGAACAATTCTAGTTCAAATTCTAGTAATACATCATGTTCAGTGGGGAGTGGTGATACCTTAGAGATAGGTAATGACAGTATTACACGGGAGGTAACCTTTGGGGATGGAGGTGAGCGTCTGCGACCTTGGAATGGTTGCTGGTTCAACAGCAAGGAATCTTCTTTCTCCCTCCTGCTATAGGGCTTATCAGTTACAAGGCACCACCAAGTTCCCCCTCTTGCAAGGATTTTAACAGATGCTGGCCATGACTTCTCCACTCCATTCCACCCTCCATTTAGGCTCCCTTAGCATATGAGAAAAGTTGGGCATGCTGACCACATTCCATTCAGGGAGTAGCAACATCATTTTCTCTCTAGATTTTATTATGATGTTATAATTGTGTCTGTAACTTTCCCCCTCCCCCCTTCCTCCATTTTCACACCCTCATAACATGTATGCTGACTGAAATTTTATCCTCCTTTTTTTCCCCATAATTAATGAGGTCACATTAATTATTTGCATCTGCTTACATTCCAGTAGGCAACTTTCTTTTTCATCTCCATTCTTTTCTCTGGAAATAAATAAATATCACCGCTCCCCCTGCTGCAAAAAAAAAAAAAAAAACAAAAAAAAAAACCCTAAAAATAAACCCTCACCAAACCAAAACCCAACCAAGCAAAACCACAAGACCCAAACAAAAAAAATGCAGAAAACAAACAAACCAACCCCACAAACAAATGAACGAACGAACAAACACACCAAAGAAACCAAAGCAAACTCCTCGCTTCTAGATATGGTTCTGTTCAAAAACATGGGAGAAACTGGAATTAATGCTACTCTCACACAACTATGAGTTCAATGAAGGGAATCCATACTGTAAGATCTGAATATGAAATTACACTTTTGGAGACATATTTTACATGTGATTTATTTTAAACTGAGTGAAAAAAACCTTTAAGGCAGACTTATATAGGAAAGGTTTTTCCTTTATTACATAAGGACTTAACAATACTTTTTTTTAACATATAGTAGGTATTATCTGAAATCTGTCTCTAAAACAAATAAGCAAGGAAACAAGCAAACAAATAAAAACCCACAATCAGCTCCACTAAAATGTGTGCATGCAGTTTTACCCAGAAGCAGTTTTAAAAATGAAGTGCAATGTATTTTTTCAACCATTACACTGATGGGGAGAGCAAGAGCCCTGAGGTCTTACAGGAATCTAGTGTTTACAGTGTGTATCTGTGCAGCACAACTGCCAAATCATTAAACCACCTTCAAACAGAAGTCCTAGCTGAGACAGGTGTTAGCACAGTGGGTACCGAGGAGGATAGAAGTGGTGTTGGATGCTGCAAAAGACAAATACTTTACAACTCAAATTATGAGTGGACTACTACAGATCTTGCTACAGCTGAGCAGGGCTGATGCCAGCCATTGATTTAATGTTTGCACACACCAACCCTCACTAATTCAAAGAGGCAAGGTCATTTTAATTCTCTTTGTCTGCTTTTTTTTATTAAAGCAGCAAGTGCTCCCAGGAAGTCTGCAAAAATGTTAAGTATTGTGTTTATATTTTAGCTTATCTGCCAAAATTAGAGGACAGATTTCCTAATAGGACAGGTGTTACACAAGAGTCCTTTGATTTACAAAGCCTTTGATATAATAGAAAAATTGTTTAAGTGAGGATTTGTCCAATACACTATGAAAACAGATTCATTTATTCATTTGATTTCCAAAAAAGAAGAGATGAATACTACTGACAGATTCAGTTTTCACTGTGTCGTTGTGGTTTGCTGCCCAAAGTGCTTCTATTCTTAATAAAGCTCCCACCTTCCACTACAATATAAGATAGCAATCTATTGATACATGGAGTCTACATATACTTAAATTTTAACCTGAGTAAAATTAAATAAAGAAAAATTTTTTAAACCTTGGAATGTGTGCTGAAAAGCAAATTTCTATTTTCTTGTTTTAAGGAATGAAATCATCAGCAAGGGGAGAACCAGCACAAGAAAAGTTTGGTTTTTTAAAATAGGATGCCATATTAAAAGTCAACACTATAGGGATTCATCAAGCACTGGAAGATGATGGAGTGTATGACCTAAAATAATCTCAAAAATGTGTATGATACCTATTGTTTTCTTCTCCAGATGTGTTTAATTGCATTGTATTTTTCCCAAAAGGAGTAGGTTTTTCAGCTGGGTCTATATGCATGAGGATCAGAGAAGTCTACAAAACAAATCTATAGTTCAAATATAGAATTTTAACACTCAATTACTAAAACACGAAAACATACTAGAATTCTTTACCTCTTTCCTCCTTATCTAGGATTTCACCTTTAGAAAACCTACAAAATTAAATACTAAAGATGTTATATAGGAGCAAAGATACTTGGATACTAGCAATACAATATTGCCAGAGTTTCCTAGGCCAAATCCTGCTCTACTTTACAGAACTTTATTATCCATGAATCAACAGAAAAACAGAAATCTAAGCCACTGCATAGATATACCTGGTTAAAAGGAACTGGAAGCAAGGAATATAATGCTTCCTTTGTGGAAGTGCAGAGACAGAAATCACAGGTCGTGATTTGAATTCAGTGCCACAAACACAGTCAGAATTTCTCATCCTCACAGTCTTGGAATATGATATCTCATGTTGTTCCTATATCATAGGTATATGGATCTTTTTGGATGTGGATTTAACAGAGGTGGGACCCATCCCTAGGAAATTTCATCTTTTACAGGAAAGTGGTACCCCCCTATGGAGTAGAAGGTAGAGGTGTATTTCATGAAGTGTCAGAGAGAAGAAAAGATATATTGCATGAAAATATGACAACAACCCTTGCCTCTATAAAATTGTGAAAAGGACGCATCAGCCTAATTCAAGAATTTACATAGTTTGGGTGTCAACAGAACCCAATCATAAGTGTCTTTTAGCTAAATATTTGTTTTATCTGAGTATGGAAATCATTTGTTTGTAGAAAGGGATCTGAAAAATTTTTGTAGGATCTTTTTTTATTGTTCAAGCTGGAAAATATAGGTTTTATATATTGAGCTTGGCAGATTGTAATACACAGACTGCTTCTAATATATTAAGGAGGGCCAGAAACAGTAGTTAATGTGGCAACACCAAGCAAAATAAATGTTTTATGTGGAGAAACTAAAGTTTTAAAGAGGTATCTCAGAAGCGGAATTCACAAAGGCATTTGAGAAAAGAACCTGTTAAAATCATCTGATTAAAAGACTCTCTAAGATTACATAATTGATAATAATTGCTAGTTGTTGGTCACACTAGTTTAAGAAGATAATATTAAGACAGAGGTAAACTTAACCTTTCTTAAAGAAGGAAGCATATGGAAACTTCCTCCTCAAAACCCAACTCAGTTTTCCAAACTAATTTGTGAAACTTGAAGTTTGAATACTATGCTCTCACATAGACTTAAAAATTTTTAAAAGAGAAATTCTTCATCAGAATTTCGAACAAAGCACCTGTAAATTTCATCAATTCCACTGTCATAGGAAAGTCAATAGTAATTTACCAAGAATTTCAGCAGTTTTTAAACCAAACAGAACTGGTCTCTACAAAATTATCTACAGTTAATATACATTTGATACTGATCTACAGCACTTTTCCAGAAAAGGACTTTCACAACGTATCTTCTGCCTCATACACACTTTTTAGTTCCTGTCTTATAGAGCAAATGGTCTGTCTGCCTTATACTTCTGCAGTCTAACACACCTAGACTTCAGTCTGTACAGGATGCCAGTATAGTGTAAGAAATTTATTATAAGAGCAATAAATGGTAGAAGCTGAAATAAGTTAGTGAAAAGTGAGAAGAAAAAAAAAATGTTTATCCTTTTGTTTTGTTTTGTTTCCAAAAAAAAAAAAATACTGGCACCATGTATCATCATGATTTCAAGATGCATCTATAAGAGTTTGATACAAATGACATGCAGATCAAATACAATTAGGAAACACACTGCCTAGCTACTCAGTGAACCAGTTTCAGACTACATATTGTAAATCTGTTCTTTCTTCTTGAAAATTTAGAATGGACTAGAATAGATTAGACTCTTTTAGAAGGTTGTTTCTCACCTTACATGGATAGAGTCAACTTACTCACCTTAATTCTTATTTGAATTCATTCAGTATTTTCCAACCTAGTCACATTCCACCATCCTTTCAAATTTCAGTATACTTGAAACAATTTCCTGCATGTTACCTGCACATTTAGGAACTTTATTCTTTATTATTCAGCTTGTTGATGAAATACCAACTATTATTAGACATTTGAAAGATGACATCAAACCATCTAACATGATACCCCTGCATTATCCTTTTCAATACATTTTACACTTGTTACATGAAGGTCATATTTTTCTTTTTCATGACACAGTGTCAGAACGACTAGCAAACAATAAACACACCAAGCTGAGTGGTGCAGTTGACGCCATCTAGGGGGACCTGGCCAAGGTTGAGAAGTGGGCCCATGAAAATTTCATGACGTTTAGCAGCACCAAGGTGCTGCTCCTGGGCTGGGGCAAACCCCAGTAACAACACTGGGGCATGAACAGGTCAGAGCAGCCCTGACCAGAAGGACTTGGGGGTGCTGGTGGCTGAGAGGCTGGACATGACCCAGCCATGAGCACTCCCAGCCCAGAGAGCCAAATGTGTCCTGGGCTGCATCCAGAGCAGTGTGGGCAGCAGGGCCAGGGAGGGGATTGTGCCCCTCTGCTCTGCTCTGGTGAGACCCCACCTGCAGGGCTGCATCCACCTCTGGGGTGCTCAGGACATGGAGCTGTTGGAGAATGTCCAGAGGAGGCCACCAAAATGATTAGAGAGGTGGAGAACCTCTCCTGTGAGAAAATGTTATGGCAACTGGGACTGCTCAGCCTGGAAAAGATGAAGGCTTTGGGGTGACCTAATTGTGAGTTTCCAGTACCTAAAAGGAACCTACAAGAAAAGTGGAGAGAGGTTTTTTCCAAGAGCATGTAGGACAAGGAGGAATCAGTTTAAAATGAGAGTAGTTTAAATTAGATATTAGTAAAAAACTCGAGGGTGGTGAGGCACTGGAACAGATTGTCCAGAGAAGCTGTGAATGCCCCATTCTTGGACGTGTTCAAGCCAGGTTGGGTGGGGCACTGAGCAACCTGGTCTAGTGGAAGATGTCCCCATCCAAAGGAACTAAATGATCTTTATATTCCCTTCCAACCCAAAACATTATATGATTCTATGATTCTATTTCATGACTGCTTCTATGTCATCTAAAAGGGCTAACAGTCTGTTAATTCTGTTTTAACCCACTTTAATCCACTGTGTCTGTTTTTAAGGAATTCTCAGTTTTTACTATGCATTATATGTTGCCTTCTAATTATTTACAAACAGTTCAAAATTTTGACCTATTTCTTTCTAGAAAAAAACAGGCAAAATAAGCTGTTTTTTGTGAGAAAGAATCATGAAGTGCAATTTTTAAATAAGTTAAACATTCCTGGACCCAGTGTTGAACCTTTTGGGACACCACTGGTGAGACCAGTGTGCCCGATAAGACCCTGTGCCACTGATTATTACCCTCTCGAATCTGCTGTTCAACCAATTCTCGAATCACCTCGCTGTCCACTCATCCAACCCACATTTCCTGGGTTTACCTATGAGAATGTTGTGAGAATTGCAGAGTCATAGGTTGGAAAAGACCTTCAAGATCATTGTGTCCAACATTTGACTGAATACCATCATGTTAGCTAAACCATAGCACTGAGTGCCATGTCTAATAATTTCTTGAATACTTCCCAGAATGGTGACCTCATTACCTCCCTGGGCAGCCTGTTTCAATGCTTAATCACTCTTTCAGTGAAGAAATTCTTCCTGATGTCCAACCTGGACCTCCCCTGGCTCATCTTGAAGCCAGTTCTTCTTGTTCTGTCACTGGTTATCTAGGAGGAGAGGCTAATCCCTGTGCTTACAGCCTCCCCTCAGGCAGTTGTAGAGGGTGATAAGTTCTCCCCTGAGATTCCTTTTCTCCAGGCTAAACAATCCCTTCTCCCTAAGCCACTCTTTGAACCCTTCAGCAGGTTTATTGTCCTTCTCTGGACACACTCCAGCTCCTCAATGTCTTCCCTCTTTTTGGGGGCCCAAAACTGCATTGGAGAGACAGCAACTGACAGAATGTACAGTGCTGAGTACAGAGGGACAACCACTTCTGTAGTCCTGCTGGCTGCACTACTGCTGGTGTAAGCCAGGGTGCCCTTGGCCTTTATGGCCACCTGGGCATGCTTTGGCTCATGTTCAAATATGAACCAACACCCTCCAAGCCCTTTTCTGCCAGGCAGCTTTCCAGCCACTCTGCCCCAAGCACTGCCTGGGGTTGCTGTCACCCAAGGGCAGGACCCAGCACTTTGTTTCATTGCACTTGTACCATTGGCTACCAATTAAGCCTGTCCAGATGCCTTCTCACCCTCCAGCAAATCAATACACTGCCCCAATTTAGTGTCACCTGTGAACTTGCTGAGTGTGAACCTCTTGTGTAGATCATCGATAAAGATACTACACAGGACTGGCCTGAGTACTGAGCTTCTGGGAGCACACTGGTGACCAGCCAACAGCTGGATGTAACTTCTTTCATGACCACTCTCTGGGCCTGCCCATCCAGACGGTTCACAGCCTAGCAAAGAGTGCACCTGTCCGAGCCATGGGCTGCCAGCTTTGCCAGGAAAATACTGTGGGAGATGGTGTCAAAATCTCTGCTGCAGGTTGGTTACATCCACAGCCTTCCCATCCACATGAGTGAGTCATCTGCTCATAAAAGGAGATCAAAAGGGTGGTCAAGCACAGAGAGACAGTGTCAAAAGCCTTGCTCAAAATTGAGGTAGACAATATCCACTCATCCCTCTGTCATTAGTAGAAGGACTGCACAGGGGCTAAAAGGTTTTGTAAAGCTACCGCTCACTAAGAACTGCCTGCTAGAAATTGTAACTATTTTTATCAAAACTTCTTCTGTAATAGTATTCTTCTTTTTCTCTGTAAACATCACATCTTCACATCTGGGAAAAGAGTAATTCTTTGATTAGACATTTTTGATTTGATTTTGAATAGGAATACATTCTCGGCTTTGTGTAGAAAGTATGTTTCTTAGGTCTGCAAACTGAAAAGGGGCAGTCTAACAAATCAGTGGAGAATGAAGGCAACAGGAGTTATTTTTAAATTGTTGAGAAAGTGAATACTTGTGGTGTTTTTTGTGAGCAGACTTCTGCAAAGGACTATTTTGAGCATTAGGCTATGGTAATCAGAGACCAAGATGTATGTGTTCATATGGTACTTCTATATCGATTAACATATTTAAACATTTCCAGTTCTTCTGTTTCTACAAATATATTTATAGAATAACTTCTTATTAGTAAGATTAATCACACATATTGCATTTTATATGTTGGCATTTCAGATTTTTATCCTTATGCTATTAAGCTAATGCTCCTGATTGATATAACTGTACTGGAGGTGTCACTATGCTGACAGAAGCAGATTTTGGACAGCAGAAATAAATTAATATCACTCCATAAATACCTGATAGGCCATGTGAGACATAAAAAATAGCTTAGGACAGCTTGTGATCTATTGAAGAAACCCCGTTTATAACCTCAAATTTTAGAATTCTCCGGCTTAAATATCAATGTTAAATTTTACACAGAGTAATACCCTATCAATAATAACTGATAAAGAGGTAATCATCTTCTGCAGTAACCTGCAATCCAATTTTCTACTTCAAGGTAGATTTTCTTCTTACCTCTGCTATTTGTAGCAGCAACAGACAATAACAGACAAAATATTTCTTCATCAGTACATTCTGTCATTTAGCATTTATAAATGCTGTTTCTTACTGGCTACAGGATTGGCAACATGGTACTTATAGGATGGAGAGAATTACAACAATGAGACCAAGTAATCTGATTACCCTTTCATCTCAATAAACCCTCTGTGAAATACAGAACCTGATTCACATTTCATAAACTTCCACTGAATCCGTTGGAAACTTGCACTAGTTGAAAACCTGAGTGTTCTGAAAAGATTTATTAAAATAATCACAGAATGGAATTAGATAGAAGGGAATTCTGGATATATCTAAGCCAACATGCCCTGCTAAAGCAGGTCCACCTATAGCAGACTGCACAAGATCACACCTAGGTGGATTATGAATATCTCTCAAAGAGACTCCACAACACATATGGGTAGCTTGATCATCTTCAAAAAAAAAAAGAGAAGTTTTCCTCATATTCAGATGGAGCTTCCTGTATTTCAGTTTGTGCCCATTGTCCCTTGTCCTGTCACTAGACACCACTGAAAACAGTCTGGTCCCATCCTCTTGGAGGCTGCCCTTAAGATCGGTAAGATCCCTGTTCAGTCTCCTCCACGCTAAACTGGCCCAACTCCCACAACCTTTCCTCATAAGAGATGATGCTCCAGTCCCTCAGTAATCTGTGTAGCTCTCCAGAAGTTCCTTGTCTTTCTTGAACTGGACAGCCCAGAACCAGACACAGTATTCCAGGCAAAGGCTCACCAGTGCAGAGTAAAGAGGCAGGATCTCCTCCCTCAGCCTGCTGGCAATGCTCTTCCTAATGAACCTCAGGACACCTCTGGCCTTCTTGGCCACCAGGACACACTGCTGCCTCATGGACAGCTTGCTGTCCACCAGGACCCCCAGGTCTTTCTCTGCACAGCTCCTTCCCAGCAGGTCAACTCCTGTGCTGGTGTGTGGGATTATTCTTCCCTAGGTGCAAGACTCTGCTCTTGCCTTTGTCAAAATTCATTAGGTTCCTCTCTGCCCAGCTCTCCATCCAGTCCAGGTCTCTCTGAATGGCAGCACAGCTCTCTGGGGTATCAGCCATTTCTCCAGTTTTGTGTCACCTGCAAACTTGCTGAGGGCAACTCTGTCCCTTATCCAGGTCATTGATAAACGAGCTGACCAAGACTGTACCTGGTGCTGACCCCAGGGGAACACTGCTGTGGGCCTCCAGCCGGGCTCTGCAACCAGCCCCTGAGCTCTGCCACTCAGCCACATCTGCCTCACTGCCCATTCCTCTAACCCACACTTGCTGAGCTTACCTGGGAGTTTGCCACGGGAGACAGGGTCAAAAGCCCTGCTGAAGTGCAGGTAGACAGCATCCACTGCCCTCATCTACCCTGACAGCCATGCCGTCAATAGAA